>PVKU01006147.1:0-109320 GCA_004027475.1 Anoura caudifer
GTAGCCTTCATTTGTTCATCTAATTTGCGACCAAAACCAACCAATTCTGTGAGCATCCTGATCACCAGTGCTTTGAACTGTGCATCTGATAGGTTGGCTATCTCTTGGTTGCTCAAAAGTATTGGCTCTGGTGGTTAGATTTGTTCTTTCGTTTGAGCCATTTTTTCTCATTTTCTTTTTTGGTCTGGTTGCGCCTAATTATGTATGAGGGGTGGAGCCTAGGTGTTCACCAGGGTGGGGCATCCCAGTTGCTGGATTGTGACGCTGTATGTGGGGACTGGGTCCAAGAGGGAACAATGGTGCTTGCTCCACTCTCTGTCGGATTTCAGTCCCTTCTGTGCTTCCCTTAAACAAACTGGGCCTTTCTGGTGCTGATTCCCATGTGGGTGGGTTTGTGTACATTCTAGGACCCTGTGGGTCTTTCCAATGAACTCTCCTGTGAAGCTGAGAGTCTTTCCCAGCACCTCAACCCTCACAGGTGTTTTCGATTGGTGTTTTGAGGCATTATTTCCCTGTGCTGGGGCCCTGAGTTGTGCGGTCTGTTTTGCTCTGGTTTGGCCTGGTTTATCTGCATGTGAATGTGGGACCACCTGATCCTCCAGCCATCTTGCGTGCCATGCCCCGCTTTACAATTGCCGCCTTGCTAGGTCTGCCTATTGCCACCCCATGCCAGGGGTCTGCCAGCCACTACCTGCACGCCCAGGGTCCACCCACTGCCATCTTGCGGGCCCCGGTGCCACCGCTTTTTTTGCTGTGACCCCTCTCACCCCGGCTGCCTGCCCGACTCTGCCCCTCTTACCCGTCTGGATGAATGTGTCTATTTTAACTCCTTGGTTGTTGTCCTTATTTTGGTTGTGTGAGGAGGCACAGTGTGTCTACCTATGCCACCATCTTGGCCAGAAATCTATGGAAAAGTTTTTAGGCTTCAAATTCATTTAATCTAGCAGGTTGTAGCTATATTTTTGTGGAACAATTGTGACATCTAGTGGTTAATATAAGTAATTCCAAGGCATGATGTTTCTGACAAGTTCATTTAAATATGAGAACTTGACCTTCAAACATTACTGTCACAAATGTCCTTGTACATATCTTTTTACATAACTAAGTGGGAAAAGACAAAGTATGTGTATTTAGAATGTTGATATTGCCAATTCATCCTTCAAAAAGGTTGCACCCCTTCCCCTTCCACTGTGATTGAGAAGAGTCCTCATATCATCCCAACAATGAGTATTAACAAGCACGTTCTTTTTTGTTTTGATTTTCACCTCCTTATAAATGAAGGGGTTGATTTTCTATGGCTTTTTAAATTTTCTTTTTTTTGTTTGTTTGCTTAGCCACTTGCATTTCTTTATCAGAGAAGTGCCAACCACATCTTTATCCCATTTTAAAAAATATACCAGTACTTGTTCTTAAACATCTTTTTTTGTAAAAGGTTTTTGTATAGTAAGGAAGTTAGTCATTTATGTGTCATTTCCATTGAAAGTATTTTTCCTAGTTTGTCATTTATTATTTATGTTTTGGGATTGTCTTTTGCTTTGTAAAGTTTTTAATGTTTATGAAGTCAGGTATACCAGTTTTTCATTTATAATTTTAGTTTTCTGTCATATTTAAATGGGATATTGGTGAGATAAGCAGAATTTTACTTTTGTCTCCATACAGTTCTCTATTATTTAAACATACTACTATGAGCATGTATTACTTATGTTATAAAAATTATTTTAAAGGACTATTTAATAACATGGGAGGATATTAAAGATCTGTAGTTAACTGGAAAAGCCAGTAATAAAACAATAAATAAAATATGATCCTACTTTAGAAAAATAAAAGAATATCTATGCAAATGAAAAAGACTTGGTGGATATACTACATCAAAATGTTCACAACGATCTCAGAATGGAAGGATTTGGGTAATTTTCATTATTTTCTTGGTATGAATCTTTATTTTCTAAATACTCTACAATAGACATATATTAATTTTGTGGTTATAAGAAAGTAAAAATAATTATGTCAGAATGGATTAATTCCTAATTCTAATTTCACATAGCTTATGTGTTACTTACCCAAAGCCTCACACTGCTCTTCTCTCTCTTCCCCTCTCCAATGCCTTTTTCATTGTTAAAAAGTCTGATTTATCAGGGATATCTCATAAAAACAGATGATATACTTCATTAATACCTTTAAAGGGAGCCAGAAGATAACTGGATACAAAAATATCTGACATATAGATTATTTCTTCCACCGCATTTCAGTCATGCAAGACTCTTAATCCCTGGATTTCTCCCCCATGCTTGACTGACTTCATCTCTATTGTATGTGGAATAAGTAGTAATACTCCTGACACTGTTGAATTCTTTTTATTTATATAGTTATACTCATCCTTGTTCCAGAAAGGATTTAAAGTGTTTAATAAAAACACACAAAGTTTAAGAATAAATAAAATGTAACCAGATAAGGTAAATGTGAAATGAGTGTGAAGAAATCAGGACAAAGGAAATATAAGAGGAGAGAGAGCATGAAATCATAAGACGGGATCTATCCCTTAAGGGCCAGCACTCTTCTTGAGAGCGATACTGAGTCTTCGGAGCAGCCTGCTCAGCCGCCCAGACAGACCAGAATGGGAGTCGCTCCCTGCGCTTGAGTCCAGAGGGAAATGACTCCAGTGCACGAGGCTCACGTGCGACACCAACTGCATTCACTGACACTTCCTATGGGTCAGGAACAAGGCTCTACATCGTGGTTTTATTTAAACTTTCACAATAAAGCCATTGTTAGCGGGGGATATTTATGTCTGTGTTTCTCTGGACTCCCTAGGAGGAAAACACTTAGGAGTCACTCTCTGAGCTTCTCAAATCTGCCCTTTATATAATTCCTCCCTCCTCAGGAGAAATTTGGAAGAGTTGGTGAGCTTGAGAGAAGGAAGGAGAAGCTGCGGCCCTTCCGCAGAGAGGCCTGTTCTCCAGCCCCGAGGCACCCTGCCCCTCCAGGCCCAAAGCTTGCTCTGGAGACCTCTGCTCCTACTTCTGGACTTCTGACACGTTCCCCAATTCAGCTGCGTAGGGAAAAAAGAAACTGACACTGTCCACAATCTCTTATCTAAAATTCCTGGGGCCATGTACATTTCAAAACTCGGAAGTTTTCACATTTAGAAAGGTTATGTGGTTCTTCTGCAGGTTTTGGGACAACACCCTCTCATTGATCATATTTTATTTCTGCAGTATAAGGTATACTATTCACAGAGTGGGGTAAATGAACACCATATCACACCAATTCAAATTTTACTGTCAAATGAGTTCAGAGGATGTTGGATTTTGATGTCAAGTGAGTTACAAACCACTTTTGGTTTTTAGAACCTTTTGGATTTTGAATTGTTCAATGTCTGACTTCTGTGTCTACCTTCTCAGTTGGCTCCTGGCTTGGGGAATGGAGGATGGCAGAGATGGAGTACCTTGAAGGTAATAAAGATTCAGCTGCTGGGCCCTCCCCCAGTAGCCTTATAACTTATTTTATATATATTTGTAAAGAGACCTCTAAAAAATAGAAGCCTCAGCCTCCACAAAACCTAGGTCCACCCCTGGACACAGGTTTGATTGTCTTCCCTAAAACCCCAGTACCCTAACGGTAGGTACCATTACCATCCCCGTCTTTCCAAGGAAGAGACTGAGGCTAAGAGAGCTTAAATAACTTGGCTTTCAGTCCCTGAGGGCAATTTGAAAATAAGAACAGGCAAGTATTTGAGAATGATCGTATTTCTCAGTGTATCCTGCTACTTTACAGAATAAGAAGCTCCCAGGATATCTCATTTCTAGAATAAAACCACTCGCCTGTATCTGCAAGCACATGTTCCCACGCAGATTCAGCAAGTGCCTCCTGTTTACCATCCTGGATGCTTTTCGAGAGGTGTGGTTACAGCCCTGTTCTTTCCTCGCTCTGTCACTGAAGACTTTATTACCTGAAGACTGCTTGGTGCGGCTTTAAATGGAGCAGCACAAGGCCAAACAACTGGAAGCAAATGGGCTATTTTTGCACCAAGAAGAGCATATGACCCAATTGAAGGACATCTGTGACTTTGTAGGACAGTAGACTTTTTGGAGAAATAGTCTGTAGATTTAGGAAGCTCCTAATCATATTTTCCTGTGAGTGGATTTAAAGAAATCTGTTTCTCCCTTTTTAAGTTTGTCAATAAAACAAGTTGAAGAAGAGCTGTGAATTCAACATCATCTGTTCCCATTGGGAAGAAAGGTAAAGACTCACATAATGAAAATCAAAGTCAAAGACCCATTATCTTTGTGGCCATTTATTCTGACCACCTGTCAGTGCTGGGCAAAAAAGACCAATAGCCTTAATCAAGAGTTGCCTGGACAAGCATATTTGGTTTCCATGTGAAGTGGAAACCAGAGCTTTAACTGCATGTCCTGTCTCATTGTTTTTGAACTGACATCGTTAAAGGACATTTTTCCAAACCTCTGCTCAATAGAAGACATTATCCAATAAACTTTATGTGTCAATTAGGGTTTTGTTTTTTTTTTTTGGTGCAAACAATAAGAATTGACAAACTTAAGCCAACACATGGTTGGAAGTATTCTAGGCAGCTCAGAGTCAAAGGAGATGCTGAACAGTTAGGCCTTGGGAAGGAAAGGGACGGAGGCAGCTCTGGGAATCTGGACAGTCTCTGCAGAGAACTGCCGCTTGTCCGCTCTGTGCACAGTCCTGTCGGCGTCAGGACCCTGGTGTCACTGCACTTAGGGTCAGGAGAGAGACTGATCTGCCCCACTCTGCAGAGTAAGCCCCCAGCTGAGGGGGTGCCTGGAGGGCACCTTCATTCCTTGTCCTTCCAGGACTCTCTGTGCTGGGGAAGGGGGAGGTGCCGAGGGAAATCAGGGTTTCTTATCCAAGAAAGGGGGAGAATTGCTGTTCACGACAGCACGACAAATACTCGTTACACCCTCCTAAGGAGATTTCTACCAAACCTTAACACAGCAGCCTCCTGGCAACAGCCCGAGAGAGTTCCCAAACCCCAGAAGGAGGTGACTCCGTTGAAAGTGGGTCTGGGAGTGCCAGGAGGGGAGCCCCAGTCCAGTCCACTGGGGACATCAGGCTGCCAGCATGGCCCTGAGTCCCCTGGGAGAAAGTAGCCTGATCATACACATGAATAATGGGACTGAGGCTCTTAAAACCCAGAAGAGTGTTCAGCAGGCCCCTATGAGTAGGCGGGCCTAGAAGGCTTTCAGGAAAACAAAAAACAAAAAAAAAACAAAAAACAAAAAAACACCCCCTAAAGGGACTGGGACTTTTGTTTTTAACTTCCGACTTCTTGTTAGAGCAGAGAACTCCCCCGGAGACTGACTTCTGTGGTGCAGGTCTGCCGCTCGGAGGCCTTGGCTGGGCTGCACAGCCAGTTTGTTCTGAAACACCTCTCCCGTCACCTCTGCCCTGCTTCTGCTGCTGCTCCCATTACCTTGGCCTAACAGCAGGTAAATGTGCAGATTCCAGAGTGGACCACCTGAGTTCAAATCTTGACTCTTCTACCTGTTTCCCAGGTGTGACTGCTGCTGCTTTACCACTGCCAGCTCTCTAATCTTCCTCTTTCTTTGTAAGATTCATTAAAATACCCAATCGCAGTGTTACCCCCACTTCCTGGGAGCATCTAGGTAACCCACAGAGAAGTCCTGCTTCCTAAGCCCTCCCCCAAATCACCTAACATGAAACCGGATTCTTCCTAAGTTCTTTCTAAAACCTTATCGAGACACCACCTTGCCCCATGCTGTCAATGCTCCCTCTTGGCCGTGAGTGATACACCCAGCTTGTCCAACAACAGGTGTTCCTGGTGGCCTTCCGCTGGGGTGTGTTGACACAGTCATGCATGGGTTTTGAAATTTGAGTGTCCTGCTTTGCCATCCCGGCTCTACCACTTACCACTATGTGACCTGACAGGTATCTAAACTTCTCTCTGTCTCAGTTTCCTCATGTCTAAAATGAAGATCATTATAGCATCTTTTCATCAAACTGTTAGGAGTATTAACATGTAAAGAGCTTAGCACAATGC
The DNA here is from genome assembly GCA_004027475.1 of Anoura caudifer. Classification (NCBI taxonomy): domain Eukaryota; kingdom Metazoa; phylum Chordata; class Mammalia; order Chiroptera; family Phyllostomidae; genus Anoura; species Anoura caudifer. The sequence continues at coordinate 6,044 of PVKU01006147.1, forward strand.
CTGACATATAAGTTGTCAATCAATATTCGCTATTATTTTTGGCTCCGTAATAGTATAACTTTCTTCATCTAATGAACATATTAATTCTAAGATTTGCATTTGATTTTGCTATTAAAGATTAGTGGCATTATCCTGATTTTTTTCATAGTTCTTGCCAAACCACATACACTTGAGTTCCAGCAGATGCGTGAGAGTGTGCGCATGCTCTCATTTGATGAGCGGAGGGGCCAACATTCACTGAGCATTACATACCAGACACTTTGCTGGGACTGTTTATAGTTTTTTGTAATGCATTAAGCTAAGGAAATTTTTCTGAATCATTTTTTAAGGCTATATGCAAAATTTTCCAGCAGAAATGCAAACAATTTTGCTGGAAAAGGGGGCCATTCAGTCATCCTTCTAAAAATTTGATCCTGATTTAAGTCTGAAGCAAGGATTTAGATTTAATTTTCCTGCTAGGGGTTGGTATATTCTCTGACAAAGACATGACCTTCAGTTTCTTTTTTTCTCAGAAATGTGTTTTATAGTCTGCAAAACAAATTCAACTCACATGAGAATGTAAATCAAGTTCGGGTATGAAATCACATCTGCTACTTACTGACGCCATAGAATTTTGACAGCAGAGTTTAGGTTGCAACAAGCTCCAAGATACCTGAGAAGACCCTTCATTTCAGAGTCTGAAATGATTAAATGATTAAAATTCCTGTTTAATAATTAAACGTGCCATCTGTATAAGGCAGAGTGTGACCTTTCACCCTGGGTCTCTCGGGCCGGTCTAGGATTTCTGCAGTTGGCACATATGGTATCAGAAATCCATTGCTGCTCTTTCTTTGAAATATTAGAGGAGGGGACTTAGAGCAGCTGTTTTTGTGCTGCCAGATTTCATTGAAATACGAGTTTTAAAAGCCCTTGGCTGTCATCTTGAGTTAGCTTACCTTAATCAAAAATTTCACCTTAATACAATTCAACTGATGCCTGAAACTCAATACAGTGGAACTTTTGCTGAACAGTGCACTTAGCAGCAATGACCGACCGGGATGTACATTTTCTGCTGAAACTGACTTCTTCTTGTTTTACGTGCCTTCAAAAATGTCCAACAGATTATGAACATTCTTTTTCTATAACAACAGATTATCAATAAAACGATCTCCACTGTACTCTTTTCCTGCATCGGGCACATAAAAAGGAATATGGGTTTGGAGAACTCTATGCTCCACTTCTGCAGTACTACTGAAAAATCGATGCAATCTGGACGTTAAGCCAACCGGAGTAATTAGAGAGATGAATACACCTACATGTTTGTCTTAAATGTTATATCAAACAACTTCCACAACTCGGAAATCAACAGGTACATCTGTACAAAGGAGTCTCTATCCCCATAAACATAATTTCTCTGTGTGTTTGGGGTGCTTCCCTTTGTTATTACTCGTTCCTGGGTGCTTCACATCCTTTGTTCTTGTTACTCCTGCCCACACCTCCGAATGTGCTCACTAATTCATCTGTAGTGTCCCGGAGACTTTTCATTTGCTTGCCTTCAACAGGCTGTCTGGGTACTGAGCTTCAGCTGCTAGACTACGTTGAATGCTTTAAATGTGGACTTCAGTGCTTCTTTTGGAGATAAACTCAATTCTCCACTTCTGTATAAAAGTGTGAACTTTTAAAGCTGGAAGTAAAGATAAGCAAGTTAGTCTTATTTTTAACATATACTGCAAATTTTATTTTGAAAAGCTAAACCGAAAAGGTAAAGGGATTAAGAAAAAACCCTCATATACAGACAACAGTACGGTGATGACCAGAGGGAAAGAGGGGTGGGGGGTAGAAGAGGGCAAAGGGGGATGAATGGTGGTGGAAGGGGACTCGACTTGGGGTGGTGGACACACACTGCAGTGCACAGATGACATATTGTGGAACAGTACCCTTGAAGCCTGTGTCATGTTGTTAACCAGTCTTAGACCAATAAATTCAATAATTATAAAAAATAAAATAAAAAGTGTTTTAAAAATAGCTGAACCATGGGGGAAACTCTCTTAGAATCTGTTATTTGAATTTGCTTTCCATATAAACATATAGCTGGGAATCTGGGAGAATTATCCTGTTTGCTTTATTGATTTCCTTATTGCATTCAGGAGCCAGATAAAATTTGCTGGGCATTAAGACATAACATAAAATAGGGTACATTTTCCCTTTTTCCCCAGCAAGAGTTTAAGCCATGGAGATAGATAACAAGTATTCACTCATTCACTTATTTATTAAAAAAATATTTATTTATGATTTCCTCCTATAATGGGTGCTAGAATAGTTACCACCGTGAATGAAACATAAGAACTCAATCTTGGATTAATATAGAGAACCACATACGTAAAGTAAATACCCATAATACAAGGTAATCTACATGTATATTTATACATATATACAAATATGTATGTATATGTATGCACACATACACAAATTCATAGAGGAGAGGAAACTCCATTTGTGAAGGAAAGGTATGCTGGGTAATCACCAGCTAACCCTCCAAATTCATTCTCTACCCTTCTCTGCCCTACTCTGACCTCTATGGAATTCATCGCCTGAGTTACTTTGCCTCTCTGGCTTTGGGAGGATAGGTATTAAGAGAAGAAAGAGGTCAGGGTATTTATTCCCTCTACTCACTCAGCCAAATTATTTTTCCTCTACCTTATGGCCACAGCTCCTATCGGGCAGTCCCTCTCCAGTTCTCTGAATTTCAGCCTGTTGCTCCCGCTTTGCCCCTTCAGTTCAGGGCTGGTAATAGCTTCCCTTTGTTACTACTTGTTCCTGGGTGCTTCGCATCCTTTGTTCTTGTTACTCCTGCCCACACCTCTGTACTTAGTCTCTTCAGTTTGCACTCCTGCTGGGACCTAAACTGACAGAGAGAGGAATGAAGAAGGTCAAGAAAGGTAATACAGAGCTTCCTTTACCTTCAGATGTTCAACATATATAGCTGGGTAGAGTAGAACAAAGCGATTATCCAGACTAAAAACATGTCATTTTTTGCTGCCACCAACAGATGGCATCAGCAGTCATGTCAATCATTTAGGGCTGTGCGTTGTTCTTTTCTTGAGTCTGTTGGGTGTTGTGATAAGTTACACTTATCCCGGGTTTCTCTGTTTCAATTATTCGTGTGCACAGGAAAAGTGTACTATCTATAGGGTTCAGCACCATCCAGTTTCAAGCATGCATGGGATCTTGGAATGTGTTTTCCGTGGATAAGGGGAGACCATTGTGTTGTGATTTGTAATAAGAAACATATAGGTGGTTTTCATGCCTGTTTCTGAAACCTTTAAGTTTTCTTTTGTTATGTGAATGAGGTGACCTCTGTTGAAGCCTTAAACCCCAAGTGATTGTTTTGGAGATAGGGCCTTTGAGGGGGCAATTTAGGTTAAAGAGATCATAAGGGCAGGCCCCTGATCCAGTGAGACTGGTGTCTTTGTGGGAAGAGGAAGAGACACCAGCAGTGTGTACCACAGAGGAAAGGCAGTTCAGTGGGAAGGGGGCCTCGGGAGAAACCAACCCTGCTGGCACCTGAACTCGGACTTCCAGCCTCCAGAACTGTGAGAAATAAACTTCTGTTGTGTAAGACACCAGCATGTGGTATTGTTATTATGCAGACAAATGCACTAACTGGTGGACAAAGACTAGGACAAGTGATTGAAACAATGAAAGAAAATATTTGTGTGTGTGGCTAAAGGATAATAAATATCAAATGCCTGTTAGAATAGGAGAGGACTAGGAGTTTGTTCTAAAACTTGAAATGAGGAGTAACTTTGAGGCTGCTCTCTTAGGTGACTGGATGGATATTGGTGTTATGAGTCAAATTAGCAATACAGAAGGAAGTACCAGTTTGATGGGGAATATGACTCTGACTTTGGGCATGCTGAATTTAAGGTGTCTGAAGAACATTCAAATAGAGATTTCTAGAAAGAAATTGAAATATGAGCCCAGAACTAAGGTGACAAATGATTTTGGGGTAGAGATTTAATTAAAGAGACAGTCAATGAATATACACTACTCTTGGGAAATTTCCTTTCAAGGGGAAAATAAGGTGATACCTAGTTAAGGAGTCAGGGTTAGGAGAAGGTTTGTATGTATTTTAAAAGACAGGACCAGTAACAACATACTGATACTACTGAGAATGATGAAATAGAGACTAAAAAGCAAACGACGACGAAGAAGAGTAACAGGAGCATTGCTGGAGCCGTGCTGTTGAAAAGATGAGGAAGGTGGGATCCGGGTCCTTGGGTCGGGTTTGCCTCCGAGTAGAGGTATGAACAGCTCCTCTGTGGTGACAGGCAGGAAAGCAGAGAACGTGAGTGCAGATGCTGTGGTGAGTGTGGGGCTGGGGACGAAGTCAGTGTCCTTCTGACTGGTTCCATTTTTTCTGGTAGTAAACACGGTCATCATCTGAGAGTGGCTTGGGAGGCTGATGAATAGTGGCACTTCTTATTATTAAGCGTGTGAGACTGTGTGTGAGACTGCTGGTTCCAAGTCAGCCAGAGCTGGGGCTACCTCTCTAGGCAAGATAGTACTTTAAAAAAAAATCCTCACTGAGGATATGTTCACTGATTTTAGAAACAGAAGGAGAAAGAGAGAGCAAAGAAAGAGAGAGAGATATGGATGTGAGAGGGAAACATTGATTGGTTGCCTCCCACACACATGCCAGCCAAGGATCAAAACTGCCACCTATGTATGTGCCCTGACTGGGAATCGAACCCAAAACACTTTGTTGTGTGGGATGATGCTCCAACCAGCTGAGTCATTTGGCCAGGGTGAGATGGTACTTTTGATAAAGAATGAAACCTTGCTCACAAGGTACCAAGACACTGAGGTCAGTCCAAGGGTTTTCAGGTTTCATGAGTGGTAACACCACTTTCCCAACCTGCTGCTTGAGGTTGCATGTTGCCATCACCTGAATAGCTCAGGACTAGTGATGTATATGTGTAACTTTGGGCTAGGGGAGGAATCAGTAGGCACAGCAGAGTGTTAAAGAACAAAATTCAACCAAGTAAATTTGAAGATCTAATTGGCTTTATTAAATGATTCACGAATCAGGCAGCAGTCTCATGTAGTAAGCAGAAGTGTGCTCCAAGAAGTGTACAAAACAAAGTTTTTACAGGAAGGATGAGGCAAGGGAGCTGTTAACAAAAGAAAATAAAAGATTATTTTTAGATCAGGACAGACTGGGGGTCACAGAGGGAACTGCAAGGGTTTTTATCATGCAGATTGCCTCTTCTTACTATGGGGGAGGGAAGGGCCATGAGACTGATTACCTCATTGGTGTTGACCAGAAAATTCCAGACTGGTTAATTAAGTGTATATTTCTGGGAGGGTTTGAAACAGCAATTAGGTCAGGTATTAAATCTAGGTTTGGTATCATGGGCTTTAGCACAAGTGACGCCATTTGGGCCTGTGGTTTTCTCTTTTACTGCTGTGATGCTCTGAGGAGTGTCCTGGTCTCTACTATTCTGCTCCAGAAATTAAGGGTCTTCTGTACCAGACAGCTATCATAATCTGCTGTTCTTAATTTGGAAAAATATAAAAAACTTTCCCTTTATTATTTATTAATTTGGATAGAGAACTTTTGTTTATTTTGTGTATATATGTAATAAATATATGAATACATATATGGGAATTGTATATAGGTAGAAAGAGCAAGAGTGCAAGCTAGGTTTAAGAACAAAGGAGCTTCATACATGGGATTTGCAGACTAACATAGTCTCCTCCTTCATTGCAGGTATTCAGATCAACTCTAGGAAGGAGCACAGGGACCTTGCTTAAGAACTACTAACACAAACATTGCCACTATTTTTCCTTCCTCTGAGTCTTGATCCGTGGTTGTCAAGGAATGCTCAAGAGATAAAACGCATAACTCCCACTGGCTTAAGCAAAGGAGGAATTATGAACTCATAGTAGAACAATCTGACTCCAGGGATTGTCTGATCCAGTGGCCAGATAGAGCAGCAGGAACCTGTTTCTTCCGAAATGATGCAATTCTCATGCTGGCTATTCCCTCATTTGGTGCAGTGCTCTGAGAAGCAGATGCCAAGATAGGATCAGACAGGGTGGTGGTTTGGGCCTTCATGTATCAGTGTCAACTCAAGCCTGGTGTCCAAAAGTCCTCAAAATGTTGGGTAGTCCCCTTTTCCCAGTGTACAGTCACCCTAGTAAATGGTTATGAGTCCCTTTGGGAAGGACTGGGAGAATCATTATAATATATTTTTGAGGCAATATTGTGGAGTCCCTTCTAAAATGTGGACATCTCTTCAGTCAATGGGTTCTGGATTTGAAAATTGGCTCTAATTTGGGAACTGTGGAAGGGATTGTGACTTTTTAGGGGGCCTATTGCCTCAGCCTCCTGCTCATCCATTCTTGTCCTTTTCTTGTGGATGTTGAACATCACCTTGCTGACTGTCCCTCTGTTTTGCTCCACCATGAGTCAAACCCCTACTGGCTGCCCCTCTGACTTTGGAGGCTGTTATGGTAATTGTGGCCTTCTGGCTTCTTGCACTTAAGGACCACTACCTGACCATTATTACTTTGGGGGCTCTATCATTCCAGTTGGATATTACCAAGCCCAGATCCATGACTGCTTCAACTCCCAGTCTTGGCCTGCATTGGAGAGCCATCACTGAACTTCTTAGTGACACCAGTATGCTTCTTCCCAACACATTCCTGATGGCCTGTAAATGTTCCTGGAGCTCTCTAAATATCAGATCCTGTCTGCTGCTTAGCTTTGTCCATTCTTCCATTACAGGGGATAGGGGCTACCAAAGAGGTCCTCTAAATTTCACATTTAGTCTTTGACTGCTAGTGGCCCTCATTTTCTCATTATCCCTGTGCAGGGCATTAGTACAACTCTATAACCAACTAACTTTGTTGTTATTATAGGTACTGCTCCCCTATTCTTTAAATGATTGAATTATTATACTTACCAGGGCATTTTTCTACTAGTTCATCTTCCTAAATGGAAAACGTTTCACCACCAATGAAGTTTTTAGCAATTCAACTGTCATCTCTTTTCAGGAACTATCATATTCCACAGACCGCTCAAGATGGCATCTTCTTTACCCATTGGATAGTAAATGTATGGGTCTCAAATCTTATCGAACTGCTTGTTTTCTGAGCACAATTCCAGTGCCATTGTGTTAATTTTAATCCTTCAAGAATTAGCTTCCAAGATGAGATTATAAGAGGTTTATTGGGGAAACAATTGGGAAAGATAAAGGGGATGGAGCTAGTGAAGGTGAGGGGAAACTTCACACAGCAATAAAGGTATGAAACCTATAAAGGAAGAAAAAGGAGGATTTTTTTGGTAGCATTTAAGAGTATAGCCCAGTTCTGAGAAAGTTGCAGATTGATGGGCAGTCCTCAAGCCAAAATCTTCCATTGGAGGCATCCTGCATTAGTACTCCTGCTGTATTTAGTCTTGGACAGGAGCAGCCTGTAGGAAGCATGGCCTTGGCACTAATATGATATAAGAATCTGAAGGACATAAGCTGAGGCCATCAGTCAATTATGCTCTGAGCAGGGCATTTTCACAGTCATACTCTACATGGTCTCAAGATGGTTTTTAGCAGCTATGGGCATTAAATCTTTCCAGATCAAATCAGAGAAAGATAAGCATCTTTGGCTCAGCATTCCTAGCAAAAGCCCTGAGACTGATTTGGATTGGACCAGTTTACATCATGTACCTACCTCTGATGCAATCATGTTAGCCAGGTAAATGCCATGTTCTGATTTGTTCATGTCTAGTTTTTAAGCTCCATCCCCAGGGTAGGTGTTGGAGCCCCACTTTCTCTGTGAGAATTGAGAAGTGGTATAGGGCAGATTCCCAAACAAAAATGTACATAAAGAACATATATATTTTTAACTTCTAGTCAAGATGGAGGTGTAGGTAAATGTGGCTCACCTCTTCACGCAATCGCATCAAAATTACAACTAAACTGTAAAATAACCATCACTCAAAAACATCAGAAATCTAGTTGAATGGAAGTCTGACAACTATGGCACTAAAGAAACCACATCCATCCAGACTTCTGAATGGGCTGGTCCCATACCCCTGTGTGGTGGATAAAAATTCAGAAGGAAATATCTTGGAGTAAGTAGCCTCAGCCTCATACCAGGCCCCCCAGCCCAGGGATCCAGTGCCAGGAAGATAAGTTTCCATAACTTCTGTCTGCAAAAACCAGGCAGGACTGAGTTGGTGGAACAGACTTCTGGAGTCCCAAGCAATTCTTAAAGAACCCACACACAGACTTACCCAGACTCATGCTCTCTGAGCTCCAGCACTGGAGCAGCAACTTGAAAGGCACCAGTAGAATATGGGGAGTAGAATATGAGGAGGAACTGAAGGGTCTGGCATCAAGGCAAGAGCTGGGGAACAGCTTTCTCCCAGACAGAAAGGTGGTCAGGGGCCTTTGTTCCTTTTCTGAACCCTCCCCACACAGAGCCACAGAGCCCCACGTAGGTGCCATATCTGAGACTCCATCAACCTGGCATATACTGTTTGCCCCACCCTGAAGTTTCCCTGAGGCTCCACCCCACCCAACATATGTTAACAGTGGCTTTTCCATATGTATGGCTGGTCTTGGCTCATGCTTCACAACTTCCTAAATCCTCTCAAACAAGCAACAGCTGACCTCTGCAAGCCTCCAGCCCCCATACCTCTTGCTGAGTGGCCCCAGGCCTGACACTAGCAGCAGCCAGCCTAGGTTCATAGCTTAACTTTGCCTGAAAATCTCTAAGCTCAGCAGAAATAGCAACCATCTGCAGATTGCTTTGTAGCTCATGCAGGATGGCCCTAGGTAAAACACAGGTAGGGGCTGACTGTGATCTGCACCACCTGAGAAACTGCAGAGCATTTGCACTCAGTGAAGAGCTACAGACCACGTTGGAACACCATCACCCTGCCCCTGCACAGATGATCCTCCATGGAGAGTGGAGGTTGGTGTTCAGTGGTCACAGCCAGGCCTTGCAACTGATTGGCTTGGGTAAATCCCTCCCATTTACCTTCCAACCAAGCAACCAAGACTAAACTACAAGAAGAGGGTGTACTCAGCCCACATGAAGGGCGCACCACAAGTGCCCAGCTTCGGGTGACATGGGAAGCTGTGCCACTGGACCCTACAGGACACCTACTACATTAGGCCATGCTATCAAAACATGGAGTCATAGCAGCTCTACCTAATACATAGAAACAAACACAGGGAGGCAGCCAAAACAAGGAGACAAAGGAAGATGGCCTGAATGAAAGAACAGATCAAAACTCCAGAAAAAGTACTAAACAGAAGGGAGATAAACAATCTATCAGATGCAGAGCTCAAAACACTGGTAATAAGGATGTTCAAGGAACTTAGTGAGGACCTCAACAGCATAAAAAAGATCCAGTCAGACACAAAGGCTTCACTAATTGCAATAAAGAACAATTTACAGGGAAACAACAGTAGAGTGGTGAAACTGAGAATCAAATCAATGGTTTGGAACATAAGGAAGCAAAAAACAGTCAAAACAACAAGAAGAAAAAGGTTCCAAAAAAATGAGGATAGTGTAAGCAGCCTCTGGGATAACTTCAAGTGTTTCAACATTACCATCATAAGGGTGCCAGCAGAAGAGAAAGAGCAAGAAATTGCAACTCTATTTGAAAAAATAATGAAAGCAAACCCTAATTGGTGAAGAAAATAGACATGCAAAGCCTGGGAAGCAGAGTCCCAAACAAGATGGATGCAAAGAGGCCCACTCCAAGAAGACACATCATAATTAAAATGCCAGGTTAAAGATAAGGAGAGAATCATAAAATCAGCAAGAGCAAAGCAGTTAGTTACCTACACGTGAGTTCCCATAAGACTGTCAGCTGATTTCTCAAAAGAAACTTTGGAGGTTAGAAGGGACTGGCAAGACATACTAAAGTCATGAAAAGCAGGGACCTACACCCAAGATTGCTCTACACGGCAAAGCCATCATTTAGAAACAAAGGGCAGATAAGGACCTTTCCAGACAAGAAAAAACTAAAGGAGTTCATTGCCACCAAACATTATGTGAAATGTTAAAGGGACTTATTTAAGAAAATGAAGATCAAAACTATGAACAGTAAAATGGCAATAAATACATATCTGTCAACAATTGAAACTAAAAAACAAACTAAGGAAACAAGAACAGAGACAGAATCATGGATACAGAGAGCATTTTGATGGTTGCCAGATAGGAGGGGAGTGTGGGGGAGTGGGTAAGAGGTGAGGGGATTAAGAAGTACAAATCAGTAGACACAGAGTAGCCATGGGATGTAAAGTACAGCATAGGAAATGGGAAGCCAAAGAACTTACATGCAAGACCCATGGACATGAACAAAGGTGTGGGGACTGCCCTGAGGAAGTGGGGGGTGCTGGGTGGAGGGGGGCAGAGGAGGGAAAATTGGGGCAACTGTTAATAGCATAATCAATAAAATATAATTAAAAAATAAAACAGAAAAAAAGAATATATTTTTTAATATTAATGTCTGCTTCCAGTTTGTTTTCCAAGGACACTATAACAATTTGCTCTTCCACCAAAAGCAGTAATGGTATTTTTCCCTACATCTTCACCAGCATTGTGTGCTAGCTTTGTTTCAAGTTTTTTGCTGACCAGATGGGCACAAAGTGCTACTCATTTTTAGCATATTCATTGGCTACTTGGATTTGCATTTCTGTAGATGGCCTCTTCACATCCCTTTTCTGTTTTCCTGTTTTTGAGGGATTCTTTTCTTGCCAGTTTATAAGAGCACTTTTCATATCACAGTTACTAACTCTTGTCTGCACTGCAAACAGAGAAGGAAAGAGCAGTCTGGCACTATTCATAGCCGCTCCTTTCTCCATCTTTGTCATCAGTACTAGGTCCATAGCCCTCAGGCCGCAGTCCAGAGCAATATGCCAGGAATGTCATGGGACAACTGCACTCTTCATTTTTGAAAAACAAAACAAGATAGGCCCTAGTCAAGGACAAGTTTCCATTTCCCAACCTACCCACCCCCAACCCCATGTTGGGGCAACATTGCTCAAATTTTAGTCATTCTGCAAGCATCTGCACCAATTTGCCATATCCTTTAAATCATGTACTTCTATTTATAGTTCTGAAACTTTATAATGTTGCCATAATTTAATTATAACTACTAATTATATTCATAACTATGAAAAAGATATTCATCTGTATACCACTTAAAACACACCATATTTTGGGAAACTGGCTAGAGCATGGCGCAGGGCCACAGACTAGTCAAGGACAAGATCAAGGATATGTAGAGTTTCAGGACCTCACCACTTTACCACACAACATCCTCACAGGGTCGGGGGCGGGGGCAGGGTAGGTTCATTTACATCTGAGGGAAGGAGGGCAGAAAAGTACCATGCTTTACACATTTATTGAGTGGTGAAAATTACACTCCAGGCCTTTTCCCAAAAACAACGGTATCGATCAAGTCCAGTGGATGAACAGTCCCCAGTTGTACCCGGTGATCAGGGCCCTAGGAAGCCCAAGCCTTGGGCCGAGGGGGATTGTATTATGAACATTCTGTGTTCTGGCTGGAATATTCGGAGTTCTAAGGTTCTGTGAATTAGTCTGGGATCCAAGGCTCAGAAGGACCTGCCTCAGGACCTGGGGCTGCAGCAGAGCGCAGTCCCTGAGTGGGGTGTGCCGGTGCACCCCAGTGCCAGGTGACCCTCCCTGTCCCACTGGCTGGGGACTTGTGGGATTCAGGCCTGAGGAGCCATGTGCTCGCTGCGGGTTTGTGGCCAAATCCTCCTGCCCATTTTCTTCTCTATCTTTCTCATCCAACTGCTTGTCAGCTTCTCAGAGAATGGTTATTCCAAAGTGTCCGGACACGGGGGCAAGCTGAGACCAAAATCTACGGATGATGCCGGTGAGCCCTCCCCAGCCGAGGCTGGTGTCCCAGCGCCGCCGGTGCCCCAGCACCACTGCTGCCCTGGTAGGCGGCACAACTCTTGATTATGCCAACCTGGTAGGCTGAGTTTTTATCTGTAAAGCTGCTGTTCAGCGTTGGTGAGAAAACATATTTAAAGGCCCCTGACAGTTTGGGTAAAATCCAGTTAAATTGTGCTCGAATGAATTTGCCTTACCTGAAATGAAAACAGTGGGTTAAAATAGTTTTAAATTTGGGAAAGGAGGTCTGTCCCCTCACTTTTCCCAGGATCTATACAGCACATAAGCTTTAGGCTGAGAATAATACACTGTTGGTTTTTGCCCTAATGAGTCTTCACTCAGTGCCATAACCTCTGTTTTTAGTTCAGTGCCTTAACCTCTGTGTTTTAGGTTCTTAGGTAACAAATCGCTTAATTTGGCCCTTATCTTAAGAAATAATTACTTTGGTTTAGAGACTTCCCTTGGTTCTCCTCCCCAAATGAAATTTTGCAGCATTCAAAATCATGCTGAATTGAATTCTTTACTTCCAAGCCTTGGAAGTAAGGTCATTAGAATCCTAAATTAATTGTATAGATAGAAGGGCAAAATTTGAATGACTTGGGAAAATGCCCTGTAAAGCCAAGACTGCCATTTTTACAAAAGCTGTGAGATGGAATAATTAGTGATATCCAATTTCTGGAGTCTACAAGCATGTTAATATCTGTTACAGAATCCGTTTTCTTACTAAAACCAAACCCCAGCTTGCAAGTCTGAGAGCACGGGAGTGGGGAGAGACTGGGGTAAAAGGCCCAGCTGGTTTCCTCAGGGTTCACCTTCCCCATGGGTTTCTCTCTTGATCATCCCTGTACACACTCCAAAAGGAACAGTGATCTAGTACCATCCTGCCCTGTAGCCACCCCCTGCCCCCCACAGAGTGCCCCCCACACAGTGCCTAACAACACAGGCCACACGTAGAAACACATCCTTCCCTTTGTTCCCTAGCAAATTGGAGTCATACCAGATTTTTTTCAAAATATTTTATTAAAATGCTTTAGGAAGAACAAAAAGGGTGTAAACAAAAAGTTAAGAATCATGGACAGACAGTTCTAAGGCTGACCAACTCTGGTCAGTGTTGTTGCTGAGGAAACAGCTTCCTTTCGTGAGGAGAAGCTTGGTTCAGCCAGTCTTAGGCCTCCCCTGAGCGTTGCTCCCCAGCCTGGGGCAGTTTCCCCTTCGGGCTGGATAAAACTTTCCAGCAAGGATACGGTTTCTTAGACATGATTCCTTCACTTACAAAACTGAAAAAGGGGTTCTAACCCCTCACTGAGCTCCCCACCTCCATCCCTGGCAGAGCTCTGAGTGGTAAGCCTTTGACACAGGCAACGCAGGACTTTGAAAATGACCCTGGATCAAGTGAGACCTCCCCCAAAGCAGGTTGCTTTGATCCCCAGGCCTTTAATTCATTTATATTTGAAAGCTTAATGATGTCAAAATGCATGTGAGAGAGGAAAGAAGGTGCCAGTCAGAGAACAGAACATTGCAATTTAGGAGTTCATGGCCAGAACCATCTGGGATGATGGCAAAACCTAACTTCAGATCGTAGAACTCATTTGCTTAAAGTGAGGTGAAGATTCAAAGTTTTTCTGTATGGTAGAGTTTCAGTTGATTTTTTATTTTTGATATATATTTATTTTTTATATTGAACATGTATCACTTTTATAAATCCATAAAGATAGTTAACCAGGTCTATCTTAGTAAAACCATGCTGAATAACAAATGAATTATTTTTATTTTATTTTATTTTTTTAAGAGAGAGAGAGAAACATCAATGTGTGGTTGCCTCTCACATGGTCCCCACTGGGAACCTGGCCTGCAACCCAGGCATGTGCCAGACTGGGAATTGAACCGGTGACCCTTTGGTACACTGCCCACACTCAGTCCACTGAGCTATACCAGCCCGGGCAACAAAGGAATTATTAAAAGAGGTTTTTAAAGTGTGATGTTTTAATTATACAGTGATATCATACATTTTTTTCTTATTGTTGTTTAAAGCCATTTTTTAGAACTTACTGAGCTAATCAAAGTTGGATGGTGCCATTTCCTAATTTTCAAGTGGTAAGAGAACATAAAGAGTTAAGATTTAAATAGCTGCAATGGGAACATTTTCTAGATACATGAAAATAATGAAGGAAAGTGCTGGGGTATGGATAAATATGCTATGAAACAGGAATGACTAACAAAAATGAACTTTTATATACTCTTGAGCAATAAACAGGCTTGTATTTACATTTTTATACTTAATATTTTTTTCTCGTAGGATGTTCATTAAAGAAAAATTGTCAATTGTGCATAGAAGATAGAAAAGTAAGTGAGTTAACTTTAATATGAGGATATTATCTTGGGGATATTATAAAGTCACATAATTTACAGCCACAGTTCAAAAAGCATGCTAAACTTTGTTTTACACAATTTCTGTAATATGAATGACTAGCAGCAGTTACGATGTATTTCTACATTTCCAACCATTCTTGAAGGATCTAGAAATAAATGAGAAACAATTTATTATGAACATGTGCTCCCTTCTAGAAAATTATGCCTCAAAAACAAAACAATTTTTTGCATGGAAAAGATCACAGTGACCTTTGGGAAGAATTTTTTCTATGTCAAGGAAGAAGATAAGTCTTTTGAGATACAGTGAAAATTTTCTGATACTCTGTCCCCTGAAGACTAGAAAGGATGACATACTGTTCCTTAACCACAAGGGACAATAGCTAACACCCCTTCTCTGATGATTGAGGGTCTGGCACCATTATTCTTCATTTCAGATATGGAAGAAAGCAGAAACGCTGTAACGAGGTAAATGGTGTTGCAGAGAGCTTGGCAGCATCCCCCCCCAAAAAACAAACAAACAAACAAACCATTCTACTTTAACAAGTATTGGGGAACTGAAAATTAACACCGAAGACAGAGTGACACGAAATTACTCATTAGAAAAGGGTACAATCTGTCATAATGATCTGGATGGACCACTCTGTGCCCCTACTTATCTTCACCTAGGACATTCCTCTGCTTCAATGGGGACCTGGGCTTAGGGCTCTTGGACTTCTCCACCCAATTCCTGCCCTGATCTTATTTGCTTTCCATACTTGGCAATGGCCCTGACACACTCGGTCCTGCCGTGTCCCGACTTCCTCAGCTCTGTGCAGTAGGAAGTCACTTCCAAGGCCACACCCTGTACTCCCAGTACCCACAATGGCTCCTGCATTCTCATCCCCTTACACTGCATGTACTTTTGGGCCTCAACAAGACAAGACCATTCTCTAGCTCTCTAATCCCTCATTTTTGAGGCCTCCTCATACAAACTCCTTTCCTTCCTGTGACTTCACGCGGCTGTTCACTTGATGGACACCCTTCCTTGTTTGTTACAGTGGAAATGTTCATGCATGAAAACAGTATAGTAAAACTTTATACCCACCCAAGATCCATCTTAGCTAATCTTATTTAATGTATGCCCTCTCGTCCAAAATGTATTGTTCTGAAGCAAAAATGATATACTGTATTATTTTATTTGCAAATATCTCTTTGTATGGAAAAAAATACAATGATTAATAATACAAGAATACAAGAATAAATTCAGTTTCACATGCTCACAACTATAAACTTATATTGCCCAGCAGTGTGTGTGTATATGGATATATAGAGACAGATGGATGTATAGATAGGTATAGAGTGTACCAACTCCTTTTCATCCCCCCAAATATTCCAGTTTGAATGATAATATGCTTCTCCTTCTTAAGTACAAGGGAGTCTTCCTCAGATTCTATTGTAAACATTTCCTAGTGATCCAATAGTATGTGACTGGCCTTCCTAGAGTTAGAAAACATTCTTACTGAAAGCGAATCCATAAAAAGCAACTAAGTTCCAGTACTACCCTAATACACATTTCATTAACACAGCGTATGAAAAGCACTATATTTTTGTTGATATTTTCTCTTCCCCTAGAAATAAAATCATGCTAGCTAAGAAACTCAGTGAACTTTCAGCTTTTGTTTTTGTTCAGAATCATTATGTGTCACTGTTGATTCCTTGGAGTGATAGATTTTGATTATGGTGTCCCAATGATGAGACTTGTCATAAGTAATTTTTTTGTGCTAATAACAGTTAAAAGATTGAGTTTTGCCACTGACTTAAAAAAATGAATTAGAGTACACATTTTCTCAATTAATCACATCTTTCTCGTTCATTGTACCTTGATATGGATTATCAGTTCAGACAGAAAGGAATGAAGTTACAGGAAGCCCAGCGGGGTTTTACTGAATCTCCCACAGCCTGCCTCATCTATTACACTTCGTAGGAAGTGACCATTACTCACGGGCTTGTAAAATGCATTTGTAAGTGCCATACCTCAAACCCCATAAGGATGCCCATTTGATATTTATTTTTCTGAAAAATGTGTGTGGGTGTGTGCTAGGGCACAGAGTAAGGGAGAGTGGACAGGGTAATGGATTTGAATTTGGATATGACAGTGACCATGTTGTTATCACCTGTCAAGTGTCTCTCAGCTGAAAAAAATTGGAGGACTAGTTGCATGGGTTACTCTCCAAGGCAACACCTTAACTGGTCCTGGCATGACCATCCTGGAGCTTGATTTTCCTTGAGAAGTTTAAGGCCATCCGTCAGGTTCAAGTTCCCTCCTTTTTCTTCTGAACCAATTCAGTTTTTTTTTCCCTTACACTCATTTTCCCCTAGGAAGCTGATTTTCAGTTCTAAGCTTAACCCCCAAGCCTTTAGCTCCATGCATGCATCATGCTCAGAAACACATTCACAAACTCAGAACCTATCTCATTTCCTTGTTCCCTCTATGACAAATTCAGTCTAGTTCTCGGCATCAGCCCCTTTCTTATCAGTTCAGTTGAAATGAAAAGAAAATCTTGTTTCTTTCTAGCAGCTAAAGTTCTTATGCTAGCTTTGCTTCCACATTCCCTTGACTTAATCCTTAGCAAGCTGATCTAGAACTCACAAAAGACTCTTCAAAGCCTTATGCAATGACCTTTCAAATTAGTCACTCCTTATGGGAACAGTGATCTGGGCTTTAGGCGTTCCCTTGCCTGCTTCTTTCCTTCACCTCTTCATCTCCTTCACCAGCTCCTCTTCCTCATCTTTCCTCATACTCCAAAGCATTCTTTATACCACTTCTCACCTCTGTGCTATCTCACCTACTGCCATGACTTCTGCTAGTACCTGCACATCACAAAACCTTAAATTCATATTCCTAGACCGAATAGCCCCTGGACCTCAGGGTGACATAGTTCTTGATTGATGTTTTTTCCTTGTCTCAAGCTCACATTTTCTATAACTAAATCTATCATTTTTCTTCCCCAAAGAAGCTTGTTTTATTGACTTCTTCACTTCTGGCACCATGCACCCAGATATAATTTTCAAAATCTTTGGCTCCTTATTCTTACTTTTTCTCTGTCTGCAGTTCACCAAGTCCTATCAGTCCTTCCAGTTTTTTTCTTGCAACTGGAACAATCCTAGGCTTCCTAGACCTCAGTCCCTCCAGTCCCTCTTGATACTTTATTCATTATCATAAATTAGCACTTTCATTATGTTACCTGCTAGCTCAAAATAATTTAGTTGAATCATTATTGTTAAAACACAAACTCCATAGCCTGGCATTCCAACCTCATCCCAATCTGAGGGAAATTGGCCTTCCAAATAAATCCACAAAGCTCTACCACAAGAGATTTTCACTCCTGCCACAGTGGGTACTGTTCTTTCATTCTGCCATGGCTTGTGTGTCTAAGACCTGCTTTTTCCTGGACAGATTTTACCTAACCCTGCAGGCTCAGACCAGGTTCTGCCTGTTCCCTGAAAGAAATCTGATCTAGTCACACCAGCTAGGAGTGAATACTTTCTCTTACAAACTTCAATTACATTTTATATCTGTTCCACTCCTTTTGAATATAATATTCTTGCTTTTAGATTTGTCTTTTGTAGAGTGTACATATTGTGCCTGCCAAACAAAGCAAAAATAGTGCTCTATATATCTGTATAACCTCTACTTGCCCATAAATGATTAGGAAATGCACTTTGGATCCTTTCTATGTCCATTACTTTAAAACCCCCTTTGCACATGTTATACTTACTTAGTATGATATGTTTTGAAATATAATATTAAACCATGTATAGTGTTAACAAACTATTAAATATCACTCTGTACCTTCCCCCTTTCTCTATTTTTCATTTTAATGATATTTGCTTATAAAAATATCAATTTTTGATGTCTAAGCTTATTAACAGAGTTCTACCCCAGAACAAATACTCTAGTTTTCCCATGGAACAATAATAATTATCATTCTAAAGCCTTTTAGCTGACTTCTCAGTTGTCACTCTCTGAAGGGTCCAAGGTAGGTATTTACATGGACAATCTTCTTAAACTACAAGAAAACATCCATGTAATTTGTCTTCAGTTATGAATTACCAATTTAGGGATGTTGAATATATTATTCTATTCCTCCAGGTAATGTGAAGTTCTGCTCTTTGAAGACTTTTAGATTTAGTTAAGGTATTAGTCAAATATTTTTGTGGTAAGTGACAGAAACCCAACTTAAACGAATTTAATAAAAGAAGAATTTCTGACTCAAAGAACTGGGAAGCCCAGGAGAGGCCTTGGCTTCATGCACAGCTGAACCCTAAAGCACGTTATTCCTGTTTTCTCTCTCTCTTCTTGTCTCGCAGTCCCGCCTCCCTGTGCATTGACCTCATTCTCGTCTATAGCACATAGACATTCTCCACACAGCTGGGGAAGAGGCTGGCTCCCAGTAGATTTCTCCCAACGTCTGTATACAACTCCAGAGAAGATTCTGATTGGCCCCGTTTGGGAGTTATGTCCAGCTCAGCATTAGTTACTGGGCCAGCAGGATGGGCTTCCCTGACTGCCTCCACCTGGGCCCAAGGAGTTCAGTGTTGGGGAAGTGGTAGGTGGGCCAAGCTGGCTGACAGCTGCAGAGTCACGTGGGGCTGGGAGAAGAGGTTCACAAAGGAGAGAAGGCCCCCAGAAGGAGAAGGATGCTACTTGAGCAGGACAGACAGAGAATGAAAAAATGTACTCCCTTAGTCTACCATATTCTATTCTTACCTTTCAGGACACGCACATTTTATTTGCACTATGCCTACATTTAAAAAAAATGTTCCTGCAAAATAATGCAACTAACCCTCAACTAAAATTGTACTTACCAAAGTCATTGTCAGGTATTGTCCTTCCTGCCTCCCCACCCCCAGCTCTAGGTCTGGAATCTCAGAGAGTTGTGATAATGTGCAAATGTTCTGTGGAGTCTCCCTGGCCTGGTGAGTCACTAGGCTGCCCCAGGCTGAAGCTGTGCAGGAGCTCTCTTTTCCATTACTTTCCGAGCCCCCATGCTGAGCCCTCAGAGGGAGGCGCAGGAAAGAATATTTCTACTGAGGACAGCACTGCTTTAGAATCTCACCTGTTGTGAACTTGGTTACTGGGGCCTGCCTGGGATTCAGCTCGGTGCTGAGTAACCACAAGCTCCTCTGACAGGTTCAGGTTTTTTTCTGAAAAGTCATCTCCCTTAAAAACCTGCTAGATGCAAAACAAAACATAACAATCTGCTGCATTAATTTAAAAGGACAGGGTGCATTCATCCTAACTGGCTTCAATCTCAGACTTGCCTAAGTGGCTTCATTTGGCCTTTGGTCTTGGTGTGCATGAAGCAAAAACTGGCCTGTGAATACCTTCTGCTCTCAGGCCGTGTCTAAGGGCTGAGTCATTACCTCTGTTGGTCTCTGGATGTACAGCTAGAGTGACAGAGAGAGGTCTGAAATCAGTCTTATAGGCCTGGTTACAAGCACAGAACCATGGTGATAAGGTGAGAACTCTAGCTCTGCTGTTTACTAGGCATGTGATCTCACGTAAGTCATTTGACCGCTTGATGCCTCATTGTCTTCATCTATAAAGTGGGCACAATAGTACCTAGCTCACAGGATTGTCCTGAGCATGAAATGACTTAGTACATAAAAGGGGCTTAAAATGGTGCCTGTCACATGGTAAGCCCTATGTAAGTAACAGCCGTTTTTACTACTTTGTCCTCATTTTTATGACTTATTCAAGTTCTAGTCTTATCTCCCACAATGGTTTCCACCTTTGTACCTTGCTTTTGCAAGGGGTTTAGAATTCCATTTTCTGATTTCCACAGGATTATCTGACCACTGGTGAACAGGAAGAGGGAGAGGGAAGAGGTGAGGCTGATTAACAGCACCATTGGCCCACATGTAACAGAGGAAAGAGTGGGTGCAGTGGACAAGGGGAATGGGAAAGAGTGCTGGAGAGAGAGATGAAGTCCCATGTACTGAAGTCCTTACTCTATTTTGTGTGTAGTGTCTTAGGTTTAGTTCCCTAAATGCAGAGCCTGAGGAAAGGATGCAGGCACATGTCATTTCTTGAGTGACTGCCCCTAAGCTAAGGGACTCAGGGTATGTAAGGGACACAAACCAAGTAAAGCTGTGGTCTCAGTTAAAGTCCACACTTGGCTGAACCATGGGCAGCCCTTGGGGTAGGAGGTGGGGAATCACGTAGCACAGTTGTTCCTGCCTTCGGGCAAGGATGCCTGCTGTTTGGAGCCCTATACACCTGTCAGTTACTGGTGGGTGTGGTGGGGTAGGAGCTTTACCTCATGCGCAAGATGGCCCCTATCCGCCAAGGATGACTCCAGAAGGGCGGCTTGAGCCGCTTGCAGCCAACACTCACTGCAGCTGGAATTGGGTGCACAGGCCCGGTAAGGGGGATCCGGGCAGACCACCTACAACAGCACAAATAACAATAAAATGATGATGATGATGATGATGGCTGATGATGACGACTGTTATTTATTGAACTGGCAGTAAAAACTTACTGGAATTGTGATTGTTATCCTTGTACACTGCTTTTATTTTTCTCTTTCCAAATACAGTGTTTTTGGTGCAGTGAAGAACAGGCTTGCAAAAGGTTTTATATTTCGTATTTGGGGTGTCAAATAAGTTCGGTATTTTGGTTGAGCTGTAAAGGTGAGTTGTCCCTATTAGAATTTGTATGTATTTTTTAAATTGACTCATAAATACTAGTGATTTGCTATATTTGAAGGATTAGAAATTATTTTATTTATTTTATTAAGATAATAGCAAATCTATTTATCAATGTTCCCCTAATATAGGCTGATGGATCCTTTCCATCCTCTGTTGGTTCAACTAGGTCAGCATTCACTCTGATTGGTGGGTGCCTTACTGTACCAGTTGTTAAATGCTTTACATTTCATCTCTGTTCTGATGTACGATAACCATGACCCAGAGAAAGGTGGGTTGTGTTATTGGTGTGTTGTTTTAGGAACTCCAGGAGTTCCTTTTAAGCTAGTCCTGGTGTGAGGACGTACTGAGCCCAGTAACGTAACTATTGCTTATATTTCCTCAGTTAATGTATTTCATACTGAGAATTTCCATTCAGAAAATGACTCCCTAGGGCTGAGCAGATCTCAAGCATCAAAGAGTCTTTAATTTATATCTAGACTATTATATTTTTGGCTTGTTAGGTGGTAGCTGCTAAGGCAGGGACCTTTTAAGAAGTTTTCAAAAAGAGTTAAAAGGCTTTCCAGGGGAACCCTAACTATATAAGCAAATCCTATCTAGAACAACCAGTTGTCTATGTTTTTTCTTAACTGAAGTGAAAAAATATAAATTTTGCCCTCAAGTCCCTATTTTCTTCAGATCCTATCAGGTATATTTCAATCCTAATTGTTTGTATCAAAGAGCTTATAAACAAGTAACACTTCATAAATTCAGTGTGAGTGGGAACCCTAGTCTCCTGTTCATGTTTGGCCCTCATAGTTTCCCATAGCATGGAGGGAGGAGGGGCAGTTCACAAGCAAGCATTTGTTGTCTCTCTGATAAGGAGCTGCTGAAACTCAAACAACAAAGCATCCCGTGCATCTGTATACAAACCTAAAGGCCACCTGAGGAATCTGCTATTTTATCTGTTGAGATATTTCCTGGAAAGAGTTTAAGGAAAAAATAGCCAGTGGCATAGCAGTTTACCAACTGGAGACAATGTTAGCTCCTTTTAGCAACCCAGATTATTTTTACATGTTAGTGACTGCTGTGTTAATAGTAATTTTATTGGAGTATGCGATGTATGTTAAGGCATTTTCAGTAACAAGTGAGTTTGTAGTTAAGAATCAGACTGTGTGATGCTAGAAAAGACGAAAATGTAAGACATTATTAATCTGTTAGCTTAAAATATATTTCTTTACATTTCAGTTGACATGTTTGGATTTCTGATGCTGCTGCTCATTGCAATATTACTTATAGCACTCATTTGGCAATGCTGCGTCTTTCAATGTTACCTGCAGGGGTATGTTCATTCTATCCTTAGTAAGAATGCACTTCGGGATGTTGAAGAAAATGCTAAACCAGTTATCAGAAATGCTTTTCCTTTTTTGTATAATAAAAACAATATATCCATATGATAAGGAAGAAAGTTCAAAAAATACAGAATATTATAAAATGAACTTTCCCACCCTCTACTCCACCTCTGATACTTACTCCCAGAAGTACTTTTTTAGTATGCTTTTATTTCTAGTTCTTTTGTTACCTCCATATATTTGAACAGTATGATTATATCTCCTTTTCATGATTTATTTACTTTAGATGTTATCTATAAGCTGAAAAACTTTTGCATTGTCCATACTATTTTTTGTTATTTTGCTATTAGTGGATATTATAATTTTATTTTTGAATTGTAATTATTAGCTCTTAAGATTACTAACACTTCTTCTGTTGGTTATCTTTTTGATTTTGAGTAACATAATCTTTGTTTCTGTAGTTCTCCCATTATTTAAGATAAGAAAATTTGGAAACTCTCTTCCTCTATCTTCTAAACTCTGTAAATTTTCTCACTCATTTGACCTTTTCAAGTTTATATTTACATTCTATTCTATAACTATACTTATATCTTGAAATACTCTATAGTTTGTATCTAACATTTTTTAATGAATAAAAGTTATAGAACATATTATAATTCTATAAATATTATTTAAAAAGAACCAAAATGGAAATAGGAAATGTAATTCTATTGCTTGAAGGGATTGCTTGAAAGACAAGTATCTAGTGTCAAGATCAAGTCTTGCTTTGCTTACTCTCCATTTCTCAAATCATGCTACATTTCAGCCTGTTCCATGTTTACATTGGGACTTTCCTATGCAGATTTTTGCATTTTCTAGAGCTTTTAATTATCTTCATTATTTCTTGTCAAAAAGGACACATATATCTTTATTCCCATCATTGTAATTATTCATCTTACTATTTGGTAAATATATATCATTTTCTTCTTATAGGCATTTTTGTAAAAGTCCCGACTTCCTGTTCTAATTTATAAAACTTAGTTTCTTTTCAGTGCTCCACTGAGTTAGAAGAATTTTTTGAATCTCATATCTTCCTCTTCTTAGGATTGATTGTTTTTCCTTTTACTGAAATACATCCTCAAGTAATTTTTTTCAAAAGGAGTTCACAGAAGTATGGAAAATATTTTCATAGTCACACATGTCAATTTGTTTTCCTCCATTATCGTTCAGCACAGTACAGTATACTTTTTCTTCCGATTGTAAACCTTTTCCAAGAAGCACCCACAGATAAGATAGATGCATGCTAATAGGCACATCTGTAAGTAAAATATGCCTATCTGCTTACTTAAGACCTCCACTTTGTATAGGATTTTGTGTTTTTCTGTCTTTGAGGCTTTGAATCCTTTTTTATTAATGTACAAAGATAAAAGAAAAGGTAAGATGGAAGATAACTTTTTATTCTTTACCTCCAATATAACTTTATTCAGCAGGAAGAACCAATAAGATACTAGTTCTGGTTTAGCTCTGCTATTTACCTACCATCTCTTCTTTTTCTGTTTCTTCTAGACCTAGTTAATCCAGTGAGCACCGTATTCTGTTAGATGAATTTCTTATTAAGGATTTAATTCACTTCAGGATCCAAAGATCTTGGTGGAGTTCCAGAAACATCCATCTTTCATTTTAAAAAATACCCTTGAATGATCAATGGTGCATCAGATAATCATAATATTGATTACTACATTTGATCTAATATTCTTGTTACTAGCACATATGATTTAAAAGTTAAAGCACTCTCAAAAGTTCCAAAAGCTAAAGAATATACATCTTTAGCGGCTCACCCACTCAGTTCCTCCTGGACTCTCATCTCTTTCAGCGACTATTCACTGCATTCGTGCCAGGCCCAGGCAGGGCTGTTGTCACGAGGGATATAATTGCGAACAGGAAAGATCAAGCCCTTGCCTTCCTGCTAAGAGTGTATATCTTACTAAGGAGGCACAGAGAAGAAACAAGCAATTTTTAATTCTGTTCTTAACTTGTTAATATTTTCAATGATATTCCATTTACTTTAATTGTGTTATTCTTACTTAAACACTTTAATTTTCCTGGTGGATAAATAAAAGGAGAACTTTAATAGAGCAATGATAATAAAAATATTGCATAAGTGTAGTGTTCTAGTGAAATAAAATAATTCCAATTATAACCTCAACTATTCTGGAAATAAACCTCACTAATTCTAAACTTACCCTCATTCTAAACAGAAATGAAGCCTGTATGGCTAGAAGACCACACAATTTTGTTCTCCACCATGGGACTCCTGGCAAGTGTTTTTAATGTATTTTTATAAGATGCCCCAGACTCTTTTGGTAATTCACAGCTGGAAGTCTTTCCCTTACTTATTCCAGGAATCAAAATTAAAGTATGAGTAGAAAATATGACAGCACATTTCATTGTTCTCATTTCTAAGACACACTCTTGTAACTTCAATAGTCTAGGATGGGTAAAACCACAACATTGGTAGAGAAGAGTTAAACATTTCCAACCCCAAGCTGGACATTAATAGTCTTCCCAGTTCCCTCCAACTCCCATTCCACAAAACGACTCAACAAAAGATGACCTTTGCATTAAGAAATCCTTGTAGGCTTTTCCCAGATCAATTCACTTCATCTTACCAGTTGGCTGATCCTCTTACCTACCCTTCTCAACTTAATTCTTTAATCTTTGCCTTAGTTACAAGATACTCTCTTACCCAGGACCAAAATCTTGGTTTCCTTCAGTTCATCGCTCACAGCTCCTGGCAGGCCCTCCCACTCTCCTGCCCAGGCCTGGATCCCAGAACCCAACTGAACTCAGAACTATGACCTCCCCTTTTCACTTGGGTAATTTGGGCCATGAAAAATTTTGGATCAGAATATGACCAAGAAAGGGTACTGCAAGGTCCTTTATAATTACCATTAAAAATTACTCCAGGTTATTGGCTGCTCTGGGCCTTTGGGACAGAATAATACACCTGAATGGGAAGCAGGTAAACCTCTCAGGGGCAAGGATGCACTGTACAGCACATCTGCACTCCATCGCCAGTTCTAGATCTTGTTATGTAGAAATTGTTTTGGTTATAACAGGGTGCTGAACTCTTTCAAAAGCTATTTGAGGAAGAGAGCTGAAGTGCTTCCTGGGATTGAAATCAAACCAGAGGACTGCAGAGAATGCTTCTGCATTTCTATTTTTCTCTGTCCATTTTAAATTCCACAGCAAACTGGGCCAGGAGAAACACTCTAAAAGGAGCACAAGGTCGAGTATTTATTTTAGGTAGAAATGAGTGTGTATTCACTGATTGAGAACAATGAGTTATGCTAGATTCATTGTAGGGAATAAAAGGTAATAAATTTCCCAAGGCAGGAAGATTTTCTGCCCAGAATAATCTCCAAGCCCCAGGGGAAAGCCTGTATTAAAGGATTGAATTAAGGAAAGGGATTCTTCAAAAGGAACGGAGAAGATGGAAAAGTGGGAGGCAGGGCTGTCACAGAGATCAAGAGAGGAGGGTCTGCCTATGGATGGGGAGAGATTCAATGAGTGTCCTTGGGACTTAACTTGGGAGGCTACTGGGAACCTGTCTTTTGGAGTGTTTATTCAGGGCAGAGAATAAGCAGACTTCTGACTTATGGAATAGAAAAATATGGAACCTGAGCAATGTTACACACAGTGTATTATTTGACCATGATGCTCTTCACCCACAGTGTTGGCATCCAGGAGCCATGGTGATACCCCCACTCTTTGTCCTTGGTCCTTGGACCAAACTGCTCTAGAATTGACTTCACGTGATTTGCTGGTTAGGGATTCATTGAGCATCCACAGGTTTTCTCTCCCTGGAGACTAGTCTTATCACCAGAAAATATTTGACCTTTTCTTCTTTGTCAAATTTATAGTCAAGTCAGTAATACCTTAAGTCACTTGAACTCTAAATATTAAAATAGCAGTAACAAGCAGTAACATGAACATCTCAGAATAGAAATCATATGGCTATTTATCAATATTTTGTGTTTAGCATTTCAAAATGTTTGATAAGTCATCATTCACTTTTAGAAAGACTTTGGAAAGGAAAACTGATTTTCTCTTCTCATAGTGTATGGCGAATAGATAACTGAAAAGATAGATCTTCTAGAGAGACAAGGAGGAGTTTCTATAACGGTAAGCTTTCAAATTATGTTGCACGAATTTTCTACATGACTTTCCCTCCCATTCAGCAAATTTTTAGAAATGTAATTAAAATTATTAAGAAAGTAAGTGGAAATAAAATCTGTAAAATGCAACCAGATTTTCAGTGCCTGAAAGTGTGTATGACAAAGCAGCAGGAAACGGAGCTACAGGTCCTCAGTCAGGCCGCCTTAGTTGAAATCTGGGCTTCACTTACTGAGTGCCGTGTCCTGTTGGGTGAGTAACAAGCTGTCTGTGACTCCGTTTACTCAATTGTTAATGTTATCTAACAATAGTGACTAAATCATTAGGTAGCTCTAAGAACAAAGTGAGATTTTACAGGTAAAATATTTAGAATTGTTTCTGACACTGAGTAAGTCCTCAGTAAGTGTCTGTTGCTACTAATCTAGTCATAGAATCTCAGCACTTGAAGGTGTGGTAAGGTCATCCTGCCCAACCCCTCATAAATAGAACAGCAATGTGATAGAGCAATGGTAATAAAAACTTGCATAAATGTAGTCTTCTAATGAGATAGTTCCAATTATAACCTTAACTGTTCTGAAAATAAACCTGGCTAATTCTAAATTTACCATTATTTTGAACAGAACTTGAATCTGTATTGCTAGAAGACAGAACACGGAAACTCCATGAAGATCTGTCATGTGGGGTGATGAACAGCTAGGGACTGTCTGTCACTTGGATTAAAACAGCTACTAATTTGGCTTTGTGTGTATGTGCATGTGCTTATGTGTGCTTGACTTGCACCAAGGTAAACACAGGACCATTTTTATTGCCCTCTCCTACATCTGCCTATACCGAGGGGGAGTCCCTAGCTAGAGGCATGCACCATACTTCTATGGCTCCTGAAGTAGTCATTGCAGGTTAACAGAGAAGGAGGGGAAGGCCAATGCCATCACCTCCCAGAGACCTATCCCCCAGAAGCTAAAATAATCTCCAGGGGAGAAATAATACATATCAGTGTAAAAGATCAGTGATGCCCTGGCCGGTGCCTGGGGTGGTTGGAGTGTTGTCCCCTGCACCAAAAGGGTTCGATCCCTGGTCATGGAGCATACGGAAGGCAACCGATGGATGTTTCTCTCTGCCATGGATGTTTCTCTCTCTCCATTCCTTTCTTTCTCTTAAATACATACATACATACATACATACATACATACATACATACATACGTACATACATCGATAAGCATATCCTTGGCTGAGCATTAAAGAATTTAAAAACAAAATGAAAGATCAGTGACACCAGGTGACCCTATATCATCCAGTCTGGGACTATTTAGAGTGAGAGGGGTACTAGTAGTAATTGTGCTGTGAGGACAGGAGTGACCCAGGACTACGTTGGGCAAACAAGAGTGCATTGCCATGCTGGTTAATGCCCACCATTGTAAGGGAAATGTGCTCATTTATTGTTGTAGGGGGGACTAGCTATCTGCAAAACTTTTTAGAAGGCAACCTGACAATAGCTATCACTTTTTTATTCTTTTGGTACTCTCTGACCGGGTAATTCTGTTATTAGAGATTTTCTTTCCCTTATAGAAATATTTCATGAGTCCCCCAAATTACGTGTGTGTTTGAACCATATGAAATTCCTGGATTTTTCCATTTATGACATAAGGGGCAATTTCATGTGGTTCAAATGAATAAAATGATCAGGAGTTGATCTAGGTTTTGGGGGGCCTGAAGCTTATGGAATTTTGGAACCTTCCCTAAACAAAATTATTTTTAATCTTTCTAATGTTATGTTGCAAAAAAGGATTTGACTCTAATAATACATATTTTCAGGGCCTTGAAAGGACTAGGGCAAGTGAGGGCTCCTAAGCTTGAGCTACACTACACAAGTACATAGGCTGTGAAATATTTTCAAATATTCTACCCAAACATCCTCGACTAGACTTGAATAAGAATGAAACTGTTATAAACTACATTTGGGGATGTATATTAGCACAAGAATTCTAAAAATCAGTTTGCTAATATGAATCAAGAGTCTTAACATTTTTTACTTTTTATCCCAATAATGTCACTTTTAGGAATTTATCTTATAAAAATAAGATGAATAGTTTTTTTTTCAACATTTAGCTCTACTGACCATTTAGAACTGTCATGGTATGTAGTGTGAATTCAGCTACAATTTTTTCTTCTTCCAAATGGCTGTTCAGTTGTTCCAACACAATTTGTTTTAAAAGCCCATCTTTATGCCAGTCATATGAAATGGAATCTTTTTCATAGATTAAATTTCCCTACACATTTGAGGATGTGTTTGTATGTTCTATTCAGTGCCATTGGTTGTCTGGCTAATCATTCCATAATACCATAGTTATTTAATTATGGAGAATATATAAATTATATTAACATCTGGAAATCATATTAAATCATGACTTTTTGTTTCCATTAAAAAATTAAATTCAAGCAGAATAAAGATAAGCCATTAATTCTAACTTATGTCAGTGCTGGAAATTTCAGACAATTAAACATTTGTTCTCTGAAATATATAGTCATTCTAGAACTTCAGAGGCACTGCATGCAAAGTAATTCATGAATTTACAATGATTTCCTCTTGATTTGTTTCAACTTAGTTTTCCACGTCTCCATTCTTTTGTCTTTCCCTCCCCTCTCTTCTCTCTTTCTCTTCCTCTATTTTCCTTCCTTCCTTCCTTCCTTTTTCCCCTCCTTCCTTCCTTTTTTCAGAGGCAGACTTACCAAAGAAGAACTTGTTAATATTAGAAAATTTTAAAAACTTTGTCTTCATGCTGCCTAGTCGTCCAACTTTTGTACCAGAAGACTTCATTTTGAATCAAAATGCAGATACAGGAGGGAAGTGTTACTGCAGAAATGTGTTCACCATACTGTTGACCATAATAATCATATAAAGGATTTTATGTAAAAGACACAATTTTAATGCTTTTTGGTTATGTATCTGTTAACAATAAAACAGTGAGATGTTTAAAACATTAGACCTAATAATCCAATCCAAAACTGACTTCTATAAGGCAATATTCTGAAATCTTAGAATAAGGCATTAAAACACACTGTCATAAATTACAGAACTAGTTGTGGATTCTTTTTCATATCTAAATAGTACCCTTAAAGATAGTGAAAAGGAATTGAACACAGACTGTGAAGAAACAGGACTGTGAGGAGAGAGACATGAGGAGCCTGGAAGGCCGGGCAGGGGGAAGCCTCTGCCTGGCAGCGAGAACGGGGTGAAAGTTTGAAGGGAGGAGCTATCTTAAATTGGGTCCGAGGGAAACAGGCTGCAAGGCAGAGACTGCCCTCAGGAGTTTATTGGGGAATGCTCTTAGGACTAACACACATAAGGGAGAAAGAGAAGCAGACTTAGGCAAAGGGAATGTTCTTACCATCCCAACAGAGGCCTCCATCAACCTTCTAGGGAGCTCTGGAACTTCGATGGCCTCCGTAATTGAGGCCAAGAGGCCCAAACCTCTGCATCAGCCATCATTAGATATGGGATACTGTCCAAAAGGAGGCTGAACTTTGAGTGAAGTGGTTCCCTCTGGCTGAGGGCAATTCCCAAAGACAGCTGGGGAGCCAGGGGAGCCATGTCCTGTCGCTGAACGTAGGTCTGGGCAGCACACCATAGCACCTACCACAGCAGCTGCCCTTGATTGGGGGGAATATTGAGAATGACGATCCTGGAAAGATAGGATTTTGACATGTTCTACTACCAATAAGAGCACGCTCCTCCCTTACTACTTCAGCATTTTCTTTATAGCCTAAGTAAATATTTAAATTTCTTTCAATTATCTTCCCATTGGCATTGAACTGATTTCTTTTCTTTTTTCTTTCCTTTCTTCTCCTTCTTCTCCTTCTTCTTCTTCTTCTTCTTCTTCTTCTTCTTCTTCTTCTTCTTCTTCTTCTTCTTCTTCTTCTTCTTCTTCTTCTTTCTTCTTCTTTCTTCTTTCTTCTTCTTTCTTCTTTCTTCTTCTTCTTTCTTCTTTCTTCTTCTTCTTCATTGATCCAATGCAGAGATTGAGCCACATTTGTAAATTTTGGGGTGGAATTAACTGTGATGGTAAGTGAGAAGGGAAAGATATGTAGACAGAATATGGTAGGTTTACTAGAAAAAGAAGGAAATTAACAATGGGGCATTTTGGAAAAGTAGAAAAAGCATATCTAATAGGACCAAGAGTGGGGTCATGGAAAGCTGTGGCCAGAAATTATGATTTCTCTCTAGAACACTAAGAGATTGGAATAATTTATATCAGGGATTGAAAAATTCTTCTGTAAAGGGCCAGAGAGTAAATATTTTAGGCTTTTCAGGCCTTGCGGTCTATTTAACATTATTGTCATTGTGCAAAATCAGCCAGAAAACAACTCAAACAAATGTACTCGTATATGACTGTGTTCCAGTACAATTTTATTTACAAAGTCATGCAGAGGCCAGATTTGGTCTGCGAGCACAGTTAGGGGACCCCTGGTTTAGATGATGAAAAAGACCACAGAATGGCTAACCAGGGTTTGCCTAACTTGTTACGCTAACATGTAACAATTTTATTTTTATTTATTTATTTATTTTTAAGCCTCACCCAAGGTTATGTTCTATTGATTTTAGAGAGGGAGGAAGGGGAAGAGAGAGAGAAAGAGGAATATTGATCAATTGCCTCCCATTTGCACTCTAATCAGGGTCAAACCCTCAACCTAGGTGTGTGCCCTGACCAGGAATTGAACTTGCAACGTTTTGGTATAGGATGATGCTCCAACCAACTGAGCAACCCAGCCAGGGCTGTAACGATTGTTTTAAAGCTACCAAATAAAAGCCAAAAGAAGATACCAAGGGAAAACTAGAATAAAATAGCCAATATGTAGCTTCTCATCCCAACACTTGGTCACATGAGTCATTATGTATGCACAGCCTTTCCTTTCACGATTTACTAATTATTCATGATTCACATTTATAGTCTTACTGAAGAAATACTTTTTTTTGAGATAGAAGCAATGAATAAAACAACCAGCATATGCCACCTTGATAAATACAAGTGGGTTTTGACAAGCACACCATTACAAGTAGCTAATCTCAAGAACTGTAGCGGTGACCCAGGATTCGATCAGCCTTCTGAAATACATATGGGACAGGGAATGGTCTCTTTTGACTTTGTGAGACTCTTGACAAATCTTTTACCCTCTATACTCCATTTCACAGCTGTCCAATTAATACATATTTGATATGTTTCCAGAGTTTTGAAATCTATAGGACAAATTTTAAACTCATTTGAAAAGTATGTTCATTGTCTTTTTAGTATAAGGCAAAAAATTTTCACATTCAAGTTGAGGCTCAGCCAGATCCACAAACAGGGATGTTCCTAAAGAAAGTCCGCTGGACTGTAGGTGAGATGAGATGACCCTAACCGTCATGACTGTACAAACAATGGAAATTGACTCCAAAATTTCATTGGCTTTCATCATCTGGGTGCCCCAAATAATTAAAAGGAAAATTAAGAGAAGCCTTTATGTGTCTTAGTTGTCTTTTGGTAAATGCATGCTGTTGAATTATATATTGAGTAAGCCAAAGCCTGAGGAGTAAGTTGCACCTGAAAATTGTGGAAAACCACCACCGGCTGTTTCATTCTGGTAGAGGAGAACGGCAGTTCAAAGGCTGAGGGTGAGTGGCAGAACAATAGCTTTGTTAGCCTGACCCTGTAGATTAGATGATCACTACCCTACATGCCAGCTTCTGGTTGGCCGAGAGGAAATGCCCTTTCCTCATTTCACTCACCAGCTTCTCTCCCTCCATTTAAATGGTAATTACACATTTATAATGCATTGCAAGTGTGTCGGTTTTACTCGGAATCCTCTGGGAGCTCCAGAAACCAGTACTTTCATAATAAGGGATATTCTTTTGGAGTTATATCTTTGCTTGGGAAGTTTTTGGTTCTATTAATTTTTTTATTTATACTTGCACATGTTTTTTTCTCAAAACCAATAGGATTTTTCCAATCAAATAATGAGCATTGGCAAAATTGATGAATGATATTGCAGTCATGTCACTTTAAATAATATCTGTATTTTAAGTAACTTATTTTTTAAAATTTTTTCTTTATTGATTTTTAGAAAAAGAAGGGAGAGAGAAACATTGATTTGTTGTTCTACTTATTGATTTGTTAATTGGTTGATTCTTTTTTAAAATTGATTTTGAGAAAGAGAAAGAGAAACATCAATTTGTTGT
The DNA here is from genome assembly GCA_004027475.1 of Anoura caudifer. NCBI lineage: Eukaryota > Metazoa > Chordata > Mammalia > Chiroptera > Phyllostomidae > Anoura > Anoura caudifer. The sequence goes on from PVKU01006147.1 coordinate 38,728, forward strand.
TCCACTTATTCATGCTTTCATTCGTTGCTTCTTGCATGTGCCCTGACTGGAGATAGAACTTGCAACCTTGGGGTATCAGGCTGATGCTCTAACCAACTGAGCTATCTGGTCAGGATCTATTTTAAGCAACTTTTAATTACCTTGATAGTTGCTGCATACATTTTAATTTGGTATTGGCTATTGTTTTCTCCTAAATAAATTAGACTAATTTCCAGTAAAGTCACCATCCCCCTCATTTTTTTGTTTTCAAAATTATATTCTTACATTATTTTTAGAATCTAATAGTTAATTCTGTTTCTGCATCTTTCCTTTCCCCCTCTTCTTTTTGTGAATGGCATTTAGTTCCAGGTTCATTTTGGTATTCATATCAATGTCTATTTGTTTGTTTAGGTGTAGTATTTTATCACAACCTTTCAAATGACTTAAATGCAATAGGATTAGCAGGCAAAACCTAATGATCCCGTGAAAGTAATAATCACAAGTACTAAGTTTGGATCCCTTGATGTATTTCTGACCTAGTGTTTATGTACTTGGTCACTTAATATCAATAACTTTTATCTTTCTGATATGAAGATCATTTTTATGTGAAACTCCATTAAATTCTAGGTAGAAAAACATTTTTTGCCAAGTTATTTTTACTAAGTAGGATTAAGTAGTCAATATATACAGATAAAAGCTGATAAGCTATAGTGCAGGAATAACATTTTTTCTATAAGTTAGTGAAGATTTCTATCAAAGGGAGTATCTAAATTAAATAAAATCACACAGGAGACCCTGTGAATAACAATAAAATAAGAGTAAGAATAATGAAGGCAGTAACATTTCTCAAGGGACTTCTAAAATGGGACAAGTGCTTTTTTGGCCGGGGCGGGGGGGGGGGCGGAGAGGGGGAAGGGAGTTCTGTGGGCAGGTTTAAAAGTTGCATCTGGAATTTACTAGATGTGAGAACAAAGGTAAATTGCTTAACATTTGTGAGCTTTGGTTTCTTCATGCATATAGGAATAATATTGTAATAACAACTTTGCAAGGGAGCTAAAAAATAATGTAAAAAAAACTCCTGGAATATAAGATATAATCAGTAAGTGGTAGCTCCAGAGCTGGAGAAGGAGCCAGACAAGATAGCCACCATAAAGTAGAAAGAGTACAGTCCCTGAATCAGCAAGATCCTGGGTTCTAATCTCTCTACAGCACTTTTGAGCTGCTTAATACTAAGCCAATTACTTAAATACCGTCTCCCTATGTGAAAGGAAAATAACACTATAAAAGTTACATGAGAATTTAAATATTGTATGTAAGACACTTTTTATAGTACCTGGCACATAGTTGGCAGTCAATAACTAGTTCTATTATGGGTGATGATGAGCCTATTAAGTCACCATAGGTCTGTAGTCACTATGAGAACAGAAAGAGAAACCGTATAGGGTACCTTAAAACACTTAAGATCTTCCCAGGAAGATAAGGCATGGAGGTAGGTGTAAGTTTAGATAGTATAAAATATGCTATAGTAAGTTCCACAATAGGGGTCCGCAGGGGTCCGAGAGTTGAGTTAAAGTCTAGAGAACTCACGTTGACAGGGATCAAGTACAACTTAATGGAGGTGGTCACAGTGTGTCAGCAGAGTTTAGACAGTGGACAGGACATCAAGAGGCAGAGGCTGGGGTTGCCTGAGGGGATTCTGAGGGGAGGAAGCAGAATGATCAATGAAAGCCACAAAGGCGGAAAAGCACAGATTATACACGAGTAAAGTAATACATAAATTCTACTACTTATTTAAAGTATGTGGAATGGGGATGGTGTGGGATTGACAGCTGATACTTACTGGGCACTTCTCTGCCTGTCACTGTTCTCAGGGCTTCACACATATTCATTCATTCAATTCTCGAAAGAAACCTCACAGGCAACAAGGGGCTGGAAAGAAGTATTTCAAGTCATGAAAGGCAAGGATCTGCATCCAAGATTGCTCTATCCAGCAAAGCTATCATTTAGAATGGAAGGGCAGATAAAGTGCTTCCCAGATAAGGTAAAGTTAAAGGAGTTCATCATCACCAAATCCTTGTTATGTGAAATGTTAAAGGGACTTGTCTAAGAAATAGAAGAAGTTCAAAAACTATGAACAGTAAAATGACAACAAACTCACAACTATCAGCAACTGAACCTAAAACACAACTAGAACAACTAGTTGCACAAAAGCAAACAACTAGAACAGGAACAGAATTACGGAAATGGAGATCACATGGAGGTTTTTCAGTGGAGAGGGGGAGGGGAAGAATGGGATGGAAAGGTACAGGGAATAAGAAACATAATTGGCAGGCATAAAATAGACAGGGGGACGTTAAGAATGGAATAGGAAATAGAGAAGCCAAAGGACTTACATGTACAATCCATGGGCATGAACTAAGGTGGGGGGGGAATGCTGGAGGGTGGGGAGGGTGCAGGGCAGAGAGGGGAGAAAGGGAAGAAAAGAATTGGGACAACTGTAGTAGCATAATCAATAAACTGTACTTAAAAAATTCTCATCACAATCCCATGAAATAAGTCTTAGTATTAGCCCCACTTTACAGATAAGGAAACAGAGCCCTTCTAGTGCCTATAAGCGAGGTAGAAATTGGTACCACGTCCTCTGAGCCTGTAGCAGCCCTATGCAGAGACACAGCTGGGTAAGTGGGGCCTGGGCTACACTTCTACCCTGGCTCACACCTCTCCGCTCAGCCAGATGCCCCACTCAGGACCCCTCAACCTGCTTAATGTCACAGAACCGGGCAGTCTGGCCCCAGAGCCTGAGCCTTTAATCAAGACATTATGTGATGAGAAAGACACCTGGTCCTTATTTGCAGAGAACTCTGAAATCCACACTTACGAATCAGCTTTATTTTAAAGTTACTGGGAGACATTGACATTATTCTGAAGGAATGTAGAGGCACTTTTTAGCACAGATGGAGAATGACAGAATCACACTGGTAAGGAAACACACCTTGATGATGCCATTGGGGGCACAGGGGGCTGGGGAGGTGAGTGGCTCAGAGAGGGGAGACTCAGGCAGGAAGACCAGTTAGAAGGAGAGTGCCAGGCACTACAGTGGGAACAGTTGAAAGCCCAAATGAGGACCGTGGAACTGGGAAAAGGAGGGGAGCATGGGCTTGAGTGACATTTCAGATGAGAATTGGCAAGCCCTAGTGATCGTTTAGAAGTAGAGAGGGAATAGGAGCTGAAGGAGACCCCAAGGTTTCCAACTTGAGTCATTTGAAGATAATGAGGCTGTTGATATAAAGATGACAAATAGCAGGAAGGGCAAGGAAGTTCTGCTGAGAAGAATCAAGCTTTCATGCTGAATTTGTGGTAATCGTAAGACACGCATGTAGAAACCCCAACCAAGAGTTGAGATTGGAGTCTGGAGCTGGAAAATTAGAGCTGAAGATGTAAATGAGGAAACAATCAACATGAAACCATGGGTGTGGGAGAGAGTGATCAGGGAGTATGTCAAGAGAAGTAAAGAAGAGCAAGAATGAATCCTTCAGTGTGCCTTAATCTCAGTGTGGAAAGAAGTTATGTTGCCCCCCCCCCGCCCCCCGAGAAGGTGGAGAAGTGATTCCAGAGTGACCCAGTACACACCAGTGCTGAGATGCAGGATAAGGGTGGTTGAGAACACCAAGTGCATTGCACAGGCAAATGTTGCTCATACATGTAGTTATTTTGCAAACTGCAGTAATGCTTTTAAACTATTAGGATGTTTCAGGATACTAGGAAACACTTTGCTAAATGTTAGGTATCATGGTAGCTGAAAATAGCTTGTAGCTTTCCGAAGTGCCTTGAATCTCAGGATGCATTTTCTTCCCTGTGAAAAGGGTGGTGCACAGTAAAGGTTTTGTCTTACAGGACAGAGGTTGCCTAGAGCGTCATGTAGAGAGGGAATCTGAGCAATGCCCAGGCTCAGTGGGAAAGAGCACCGGCCTTTGTGAGCAGTATCTGCCCTCTGTGGAGAGAGTGGGGATACTGTGTCTAACTGGCCTTCCCTTCATTACATGCTTTCTAAGGTGCTGGTGAAACTCTATATAAAGTTCTATGATTATCAGAACGTAATTATTATATGCATCACCTCAAAAGTAGGGGCAGGGGGCAAATGTCTCCTCCTGATTTCAAGTGCAGTTTCCCAGTGCCAAGACTTGTACACTACAATGAAGCTGAATGTCAGGCCCTCTAAGAGGAATGGATAAAAAAAATGCGTATCCAATATGATAAATAACAAAGAGTCACCACATAACTTCCACTCAGCCCTTTGAATGTGGGCATCAGTGTGTGTGTGTTCAGCTGTTTGGGACTGTGAGTTAATGTTCTAGTGGGAGTATGGTGGGAATGTGTGAAGGGAACCGAGAGTAACTGCTTTTTACTGAGAGAGGAACAAAGTTATTTAAGTGTCTCCAGTCAAGCACTTTGATTATAGATAGCCACAGCTAGGGAACATAAAAGCAAATGCTGAATTGAATTATTCACTGAGGAGAATTCATAGTAAACACATTAATAAAATTTTAGATGAGACTCTCTAATCTTCTATATAAATAACTTGAAAAAAGCTTTTATTATATAATTACTCATTATTATAGACATTTACTCTTCTTAGTCTTGAAAAAGTTGCATATAAACACTTTTGGAAAATATCATTATAATTTAAATACTTATTGGAATTAATTTAAAAATAATTTTGCTTTGCAGAATTCTAGAGCTATAGTTCTTTGTATTTCTTCTAACGCATTCACTGTATTGTAGGAATTTACACCGACCATTTCATCTCTGTGTCAGAATATGTTTTGCCATGTATAATGTGCACTTCTTGCCCACATTTTTTAGGAAAAATAAGAATGTGCATGATACATGCATAATACTAATTCTGTATCTATACAAATGTTTTTAATCCTTTTATTTATGCTTATGTGTTAAAAGTGTAACTCTAGAAAACAATAATGATGCCCGTATGCAAAATGATACCCTGGAATATGAATGTCAGTTTTGTTTCTAAATATAAGTAAATAAATAATTGAATTAAAAATAAATAAAATGAAAGAACCCCCCCCCAAAAGTTTGGGCCAAAAACAGAGGTGCACGTTATACACAGCAAAATATGGTAATAGCTGTTATGGCAGTACCTTCTGTTTCTGGCATATAGTGAGTGTATGTGTTGATTTGAGTAATAATGACAAAAATTAAATAAATGATGAATTTATTTTAGTTTGTTTCCTATGAGAAAAAAGGGGGTCAAAGAAAGATAGATTAGGGTAGAATGGATTTGCTTGAATAGCATTTATTGTATTTTCACTCCATGCCAGCATTGGGGATACAGTGTGAACCAGACAGATGACGTTGGAGCGGGGAGGCTTTTGGTCAAAGGATGCACACTTCCAGTTTAAAGATGCATCTAATGTACAGAGTGATTATAGCATAGTGATTATAGCTAATAATACTGTATTCTATACTGAATAGTTGCTAAGAGAATAGATCTGAATTGTTCTTACCACAAAAAAGAAATGGTGATTATACAACATGGTAGAGTTGTTAGCTAATATTATGGTGGTAATCATTTTACAATTTCAAATCAACTTGTTGTACACCTGAAACTTACTCCAAGTTATGTCAGTTGTATCTCAAAAAATCTGGAAAAAGATAATGAGGATACTAAAAAAAGTCGAGAGTGGAGAAAAAAAGTGTGGCACTGTGGCAAAGAAAAGGAGGAATCGAAATTGGGGACAATAAAGGTGGGGAGCCCATGTGGGATACATCAGAAAGGCCTTTTTCAGTAAGTGGGGTTTAAGCAAAGACCAAAGTATGATTAGGAGTCAGCCAGGAGCAGAGTTGGGGGAAGGAACATACCAGGTAGAGGTTGTGGAGAGAGACAGAGTTTGGGGTGTTGGAGAAACTCAAGTTCAGTGTGGCTGGAGAGAGCAAGGGGTTGAGCTGGAGACGTAGGCAGGAAACAGATTATGTAGGGATGTATAGGCCATTGGAAGGGGTTTGGGTTGCACTAGATTTGACTGAGACTGTGATTTTCAACTGTGCTTAAGACTGGAACATGTAAAGAAATGTTTGGGAGTCGGCACGGGGTAGTAACTAAGTATGGTGTCACAGGAGACTAGAATAGTCTGTGAAGTCGGGGGGGGGGCGTTACATAAGGGAATGTGAGAAACTATTCTCTTTCAGAGGGTCCCCTTCCACACAACAGCTGCTGCCTTACTGTAAGGAACTTTGACAGGGTTTTTCTCATAGCAGAGGAAAAACTGGGCTGATGTGGTAGCCTTTGGAATAGATGGTTTCTTTTTTGTGAATATTTTTGCTGAGTGAGCTGTCTGACCTTGGTGCATGGTGTGTCAATGCTATCCTTCACAAACATTGAACTCTTTTCCTGTCATGTCCTCAGAAGGAAATAAATCATTTATGTTAGTTTGGGTAATTGAAGCTTTTCATTCCAATTTACCCCGGTGTGTGTGTGACTAATTTCAGTTGCTAATCATTATTAACCACATACAACTTTCTAAGGGATAGACCATGAGTTGGGAAATATTGCATTTCCATAAAAATGGGTGTAATAGTCTTGAACTTAAGCTTTCTGGTGTAAATGTGAAACCTGAGCATTAATATTGTATTACAGTTCCAATAATGACTGCATCCTTTTTTTCCAGGCTTCCTTCAGGATTTTAATTATCCTTACAATCTCTCTGAGAATGATTGAACTTCCAAATTCCCTTAAGTTAAAATTTTAAATTCTACTGAACACCTTTGTAGAGTACTTTATTGCTTTTACATTATGACTTGTGTGGTAATTTAAGATCATAAGGGTTGAAAAACCTCTTGAAACAAGATTTTTTAAAGTTATTTTTCTTGTTGTTCAAGTACAGCTATCTCCATTTTTCTCCACCACTCCCCCACATCCCAGCCACCCCCACCTCCCACCCTTGATCCTACCACCCTTTGGCTTTGTCCCTGTGTCCTTTATACATGTTCCTTGACAACACTTCCCCCCATTATCGCCTCCCACCTCCCCTGTGGTTTCTGTCAGTTTGTTCTTTATTTCAACGTCTCTGGTTATATTTTGCTTGTTTGTTTTGTTAATTAGGTTCCACTTAAAGGTAAAATTACATGGTACTTGTCTTTTGCCTCCTGGCACATTTCACTTAACATAATGCTCTCCAGTTCCATCCATGCTGTTGTGAAGGGTGGTCATTCCTTCTTTACTTCTGCTGCATAGCATTCCATTGCATAAATGTACCAGTTTTTTGAGTGGATCACTGATAATATATGTTTAATGCTGTAGATACTTTCAAATAAAGAGGTGAAGACTTTTAACAACTTTAGAAAAATATAGAGGATTTTTAAATAGAACAAAATTATGCCAGGCTTGTTTTCCTTATTAAATAAATAATTTCCTTATTAAAATTCAGTTTTTTCTGATACATTCATTAATAAGTGTATCTCATCAACTTTTTAAAAAACTTCTACCTGTTAGGCAAAATTTGGAAATGGAAAGCATAAACTTAAATTTTATATTGCTGCTACTTGTAGTAGTTTGATATAAAACTACTATGGCTTCAGTTGAACTTGGTGGGGTGGGACATGTGCTATCAAAAATTGTGAAGAAAAAATTGTGAAGACCTTGGTGAGGGGACATGTGATATACAAAGTCCATTGTAAATAATGGGGGTAAGGAAAGCTTGATTCTATATATGTTTAGAAGTTTTCCCCCAAGATATCAAGGCTGCAATTACTTGAGCTAAGAAAAACCAAATTTGTCGTAAATTGAGGTGAGTGTAAATGCAGCAGGACAGATCTTGCACTGGGTCAAAGATTGATTTCTATTCTAGACAGAAAATTTGTCTCGGGCTAAAGAGATGCAGCAAGCAATGCAGAAGGACAATTTGTTTGACTCTCAAATTACCATTGCCAGGTTTAAATACATCTTGTTTTTTATTAGAGAAAATTATATCTCGAAAGCATGCTAACTTTTAGAAGGTTAAAAATGCATCCATTCTTTGTTAATCCTCTCTCCCTATGGCCATTTACACACATCTTTCAAAAATTTCAATTAATGTCTTTGAGGGAGTTTTATTTTTTTCTCCCTTCACCATGACAATTTGCAATTTATCTTCTTAGCTCAAAATAATTCAGTACAGGCTGTGTTATCTTCTTAGAATGTCACATCATCTCCAATAAGTTATGAAAAATCACCCTTTAATTATACAACCTGAGTATGACTCTTGATTTATAATCATCTGAAAATGGGCTTCTATAAATAATACCAAAGGAAATAATAAAATATTAAACCATATTTTATTTATTTTATTATAATTACGATATATTTTAAGTCAATTTCTTTACTGACCCTAATTGATTCATTTTAGAATCTACCATAGTTCTATAATTATAAAAATAATTTACTGACTGGTTCTTTTTAAATTTTTTCTCAATCACTTATTTTATACAGTCAGATTGAATCAATACTGCTATATCAAAATTCCAAAATGCACAATACTATACTTAAAGGATTAGTGACTTTGGAGCTGTTTGATGTTAAATGAAATTATGAATAACCTTGTTTTCTGTGCTCCGTTTGACTTTTATCCTTTCCTCCGTTATCAGGGAATCTAAAAACTAAAGTGCAACTCAGCTGTTTGTCTTTGAAGAATAACAATTTGAGATGAGAGTAAGTCGATAGTGCAGTAATAAGGTCTGGTGATAGCTTTCCCAGGAGATATCTCATGCAAAAGTGATGGAGGCCTGCCCATCATCACACAGAAAGCTGCCATTCTCGGCTTTAATAGGAAAGCATTTAGCTCCTGCACCTGCTCCAGGAGATGAATAGCTGTCATGTACTCCAACAAAAGAGAGGAAGAACTGTCAGTATGATTTTAAAAATATGCATTGGCATAAGAAAAAGGAAAATATTTTGAGCACTTGGGGTTTATTTTTCCTGTTCGATTATGCCTGGTTTCTACAGTGAATTATTTAAGTTATATTGAATATTATTAGAATTTCCCTATTGAGTTCATCAGTATGACTTCATCATTATGGAAAGCTCTTTTAATTATTAAAGAGGGCCCGTGTGCGTGCCATATGAGTAAAAGGCTATGCCTTTACGGTTACTGAGTTTTCAGTGGCACATAACAAAATGAAACACCTAGATAAAATGTAAATGCAGTTTTTACAAGTACGCCAGTAAGGCATAAAATTTAAAGTTCATAAAGCTAAAATGTATTCCTAAAATTTCCCTAAATAAAATAAATGTTAAAGAGGAATTAAGTGCATATTGAAATTGATTATTGGAAGAACAAAACGTTTTTATAAGTTTTTAGATTCCTGACAGATTGACTACGAAGCCAGAGTCTTGAAATGTTTAAAAAAATACTGAAATGCCATGCTTTTTCCACAGCATTTTTATTCCTATTTTATTCCTAACTATTACCGCTTTATTGGCTAAAACTATGGAGAAAGTCTCTCAGATCTCCTGTACATTTATGTTGCCTCCCGGGCATGTGACATGCTGATTTCTCTTATGCTGCCAACTTTCAATTTTAACTTTCCTTTTAAAAATATTCAAGAGATTTTAAGATTGTAAATACACACTCAGGCGCATAGTGTGTATGCATGCAAAAAGTTTAGCAAAGATTAATCTGACTCATCTTTTAACAAACAACTAAAATTAAGATCCTCAATTAATTTTTGCCCCTTAAGAGTATTCACTATTAGAAATTATTCACTTATTTCAGTGCTGCTGCTATTGCTTAAAATGTCTTTGGACCTCTTTCTTTGAAATGTTCTTAAAAACCTGCAAAACATTTAAACTACATCTTCAGTGGGGGCAGGTCCCATTTTTGGAGGACAGTCGAGAAATGGAACACAGGATTTGTTTTTGAAGTAGTGGAGAGGCGTTCAGGGCTGTGGCGATGAACAGGTAACTGAACGTTCCAGATAATTCATTTCTGGTCAGAGTTGGGGATAGGCTATGAAGAATCTGTTGTGTGCAGGGGGGAGGAAAAATGAAAAAGCAGGAGGAAAAGGAGGGGCTAAGATGCATATAATGGCAATTTAAAAAGGAAAGTACAAACTGGTTTCAGCAGTGGTTGAAAAGCTTTGAGTTTTCCAGGGTGACTGTTTTGAAGGAACGCGGTCATTTAGAGGTACCAGCAGCCCATGGAGTGAGTTCGTTATACCCACGTTAGGATTTAAAGTGGTATACATTCAAACTGAATCTGATTAATTCTTTCTAGGCTTTTCTACCCACCTAGCATCAGTCTGGCCAAAAATCTTACTTTCTACCCAGTACCATCATCTTTGATTCCTGCTGGGGACACATCTTAACTTTGTTGAGTTTCTGAACACTCTTGAGTTGCGTAGACAGCACTGAAGGACGACAGCTCCAGGAAATGTTGCCTTTGGACAGAGGGAGCAAAGTCAATTCAGCAAAGAGGGAAGGATGCCTAGATTCAGAGAGAGCCACCATTCTAATCTGAACTTTGGATGGATTTTCACATTAGGGAGGTACAATCTGGAAAGGGATAAAAAGTGATCAGTTTAATACCAGTCACTAGCCTAAATTTCATACTAATTACCCCAGCTCCTTTGTGTCATATGTGATGAGATTGAATGGTATGCTGGGAAGAGGACATCAAGATTTGGATTCAGGAGACTTAGTTCTAATTTAGCTCGACCCTAAATTATTTATGATCTTTACCAATTAGTTCAGGAGAATGGCGGTTTTCTCTTTTTCTAAATGAATCCTTTGAGACAGTAAAAAACTAGTGCCCCTACTGTATAGATAAGGAATTTAAGAAACAAGCCAGCCACCGCAAATTAAATTCCCGAAGATCATTTGGTTTCCAGAGGTGGAGCTGTGATTGGAAGGAAACAGCTCTTATCTTTAAAAAAATTGCTTCTCTGTGAGAGTACAGCTCAAAAATTTCCTTTGAATTTGTCTGAAATCATTCAAGAAAGAGGTTATTGTGCTAGAAGAAACTTCCCTGTCAGTGAAACTGAACAGTTCTGGAAGAAAATGTTTTCTCTCAACTGTACAACAGTAAACCAAAAAACCCCCATATTTGGTTATAAAGTTAAGGATAGGTTTACTTTTTATTACCCTTGTACCTGGTTCAAACACTTCCAGTGATTTCCAGCTCAAATGTTTACTTTGTTCATCACTGTGAAAATTTCAAAGAACTTAAGAGTATATTAAAGGAAGTGTTCTGGTCATCTGGAAATCAAATACTAAAACCTTAGGGAATCAGTTTTCATATTTAGGAATGGTTTTATGTCCACTCTTTAATCCCAGCTAACAACATTTGAGACTCAACTGTGTATAAAGCATTATAGGTTGTTCGGAATAATTGCAGTAAGAACACTGCATATAAAAATAGTACATACTGCCTTGGCTGGTGTGGCTCAGTGGATTGAGTGTGGGCCTGCGAACCAAAGGATCGCAGTTCGATTCCCAGTCAGGGCACATGCCTGGGTTGCAGGCCAGTTCCCAGCAGGGGACACATGAGAGGCAGCCATACATTGATATTTCTTGCCTTCTCTCCTTCCCTTCCCCTCTAAAGATAAATAAATAAAAAAATAAAATAAAAAATTAAAAAAATAGTACATACTGCCCCTGGACATCATGCACTGCAGATACAGATTCTACTTAATAGGGTATTTTCATGCCCCCTTGCATAAACTTACTGCTGAAGCTTATAGACAGAGGTATTTCATTTGAAAATATAATTACAAGAGAAAAATCGATGTAGTGTTCATAAACATCTGCAATTGCCAATTTTTTTTTTAATAAGAAGGCAGAAAAGCAAAACATTCATGGTTCAAAATGCTTACTCAAATGTGTCTCATTCTCTCCAATTGTCTCCTCAAAGATGCCTGACAAGGTTTTTCCAAAAGAGCCATCAGTGTTTTCTAACCTCACACATTCTGAATTGTTGCAAAAGGAAAAAGAAAGGCTAGCATTGCTCGAGGAGAAAAAACCATTTACAATGGTCATTGAGATCAAGCCATATTAAGTACAATGTTATGAGATGGTTACATTACTGTACTATTTAGTATATAACCTTTGAAGTGTTATAGCAGGTACCATTTGATATACATTTTGCTAAATTTTATAAAAATATTGGCTCTTCATCTAGAATGTAACTCATGCCATATTTTTCCTTTGGGAGGGAAACATCAATTTGAATTATTATTTTTATTAGCTTATAATAATAAGAATAAAATTTTATATAACTTCATGTTAACAAAGCATTGTCACAAACGTATAAGCCAATGAGAGGCTGTTTTCTTCTTTCCCCATATTTCTCTCCCTTTATCCCCTCCCTTCTTTTTTCCAGTTTTATTCAGACATAATTGACATATAACATTGCATGACATTTAGTATAGTATTAGTATTAGTATTGGTATATAACATAATGAGTTGATATACTACGTATATACTGCAAAATGATTACCACAGTAATTTAGTTAACATCTGTCACCTCACACAGTTAATTTTCTATCTTGTGATGAGAACTTTTAGGATCTACTCTTTGAACAACTTTCAAATATGCAGTATACTATTGTTAACTGTTCTCACAATGCTGTACATTTCATACCCAGAACTTACTCACTTTATAACTGGAACTTTGTATCTTTTAACCCCCTTCACCTATTTCACCCACCTCCTACCCCATGCCACTGGCAACCACCAATCTGCTCTCTACATCTGTGAGTTTGTGAGGTTTTCTAGATTTTACATATAACTGAAAGCAAACAGTATTTGTCTTCATCTGAATTATTTCACTTAGGATAATGCTCTCAAGGTCCATTCATGCTTTTGGAAATGGCAGGATTCCTTTTTTATGACTGAATAGACATCCCATTATATATAAATATATATCACATTCTTTTTATCCACTCATCGGTCCATGAACACTTATGCTGCCTCATGTCTTGGCTATTATAAATAATACCACAGTGGTTGTGGGGGTGCAGATGTCTTTTTGAAATAGTAATTTTGTTTACTTCAAATAAATACCCAGGGGTGGAATTGGTGAATCATATGGTAGTTTTATTTTACATTTTTTGAATATATATTTTATTGATTATGCTATTACAGTTGTCCCATTTCTTCCCCATCATTCTCCTCCAACCTGCACACCCCCTCCCACCCACATTCCCCCCTTTAGTTCATGTCCATGTGTCATAAGTTCTTTAGCTTCTATATTTCCCACACTATTCTTGCCCTCCCCCTGTCTATTTTCTAACCACCACCTATGCTACTTATTCTCTGTACCTTTTCCCCCTCTCTCCTCCTCCCAGTCCCCTGTTCCTAACCCTCCATGTGATCTCCATTTCTGTGTTTCTGCTCCTGTTCTGGTTGTTTGCTCAGTTTACTTTTGTTTTAGGTATGGTTATTAATATCTGTGAGTTTGCTATCTTTTTACTGTCCTATTTTTTATCTTCTTTTTCTTAGATAAGCCCCTTTAACATTTCATATAATAAGGGCTTGGTGATGATGAACTCCTTTAACTTGTTATCTGAGAAGCACTTTATCTTTCCTTCCATTCTAAATGACAGCTTTGCTGAATAGAGCAATCTTGGATGTAGGTCCTTGACGTTCATGACTTGGAATAGTTCTTTCCAGCCCCTTCTTGCCTGGAAGGTCTCTTTTGAGAAATCAGCTGACAATCTGATGGGAACTCCTTTGTAGGTGACCATACCTTTATCCCTTGCTGCTTCTAGAATTCTCTCCTTCATTTGAATCTTGGGTAATGTAATTATGATGTGCCTTGGTGTGTTTCTTCTTGGGTCCAACTTCTTTGGGACTCTCTGAGCTTCCTGGACTTCCTGGAAGTCTATTTCCTTTGCCAGATTGGGGAAGTTCTCCTTTCTTATTTGTTCAAATAAGTTTTCCACTAGTTGCTCTTCCTCTTCCCTTCTGGTACCCCTATAATTTGGATGTTGGGACGTTTAAAGATGTCCTGGAGGTTCCTAAGCCTCTCCTCATTTTTTTGAATTCTTGTTTCTTCATTCTTTTCTGTTTGGTTCTTTGTTTCTTCCTTCTGGTCCACTCCATTGATTTGAGTCCCAGTTTCCCTCCCATCTCTATTGGTTCCCTGTGCATTTTCCTTCATTTCACTTATTGTAGCCTTCATTTTTTCATCTAGTTTGTGAGCAAAATCAACCAATTCTGTGAGCATCCTGATCAGCAGTGCTTTGAACTGTGCATCTGATAGGTTGGCTATCTCTTGGTCGCTTAGATGAATTGGCTCTGGGGCTTTGATCTGTTTTTCTGTTTGGGCCATTTTTTGTGTTTTGTCTTGTGACACCTGTTATGTACGAGGGGCAGAGCCTTAGGTGTTCCCCAGGATGGGGCAACCCAGTTGCTGAGTTGTGATGTTGTATGTTGGGGCAGAGTCTGAGAGAGAACAATGGCGCTTGCTCCGCTCCCTTTTGGATTGCAGTTCCTTCTGCTGCTTCCCCTTCACCTGGATTATCTCAGCATGAATGTGGGACTGCCTGGTCAGCCAGCCACCTTGTGTGGTCTTACCTGGTCTGTCTGTTGTCACCCCATGCCCAGGGTCTGCTAGCCACAGCCTATGTTCCTGGGATCTTCCAGCCGCTGCCTGCACGATGGGTCTGCCAACCTCCACTTTTTCCTGCCGAAACTGCCACCCCTCTTACTGATCTGGATGAGTGGTTATCAGACTTCCATATAGTTCAATTTTCTATCAGTTCAGGTTGTTTTCTTATTTCTAAATCTTTGTTGTCCTTAATTTTGGTTGTGCGAGGAGGCACAGTGTGTCCACCTATGCCTCCTCTTGGCCGGCTACTTAAAAAAATTTTTTTTGTCATATCTCCAAACTGTTTTCCATGGTGGCTGCACCAATTTGCATTTCTACCAACAGTGCAGATGGTTCCATTTTCTCCACATCCTTGTCAACACATGTTATCTCTTATCTTTTTTTAAAAAAATAATAGCCATTCTAACAAGTGTGAAATTATATCTCATGGTGGTTTTGATTTGTGTTTCTCTGATCATTAGTCATGTTAAGCTCCTTCTCATGTACCTGTTGGCCAGTTTTTCTTTGGAAAAATGTTTATTCAGTTTCTATGCCCATCTTTAATTAAATTAAGAAAATTTTAATTGCTTTTAGGGAGAGAAGAAGGGGGAGACACTGAAAGAGAGAGAAACATTGATTTGTTGTTCCACTTATTTATGCATTCATTGGTGGATTTTTGTATGTGCCTTGACTGAGGATCGAACCCGCAACCTTGGCTTATTGGGATGATGCTCTAACCAACTGAGCTATCTATCTGGCCAGGGCCTAATTGAACTGTTTTTGTTGTTGTTGTTGTTGTTGTTGTTGAATTGTATGAATTATTTACGTATTTGGGATTTTATTTCCTTATCATATACATGATTTGCAAATATTTTATCCCATTCAGTATCCCTGCCTCCTCTCCTCTCCTTTGTCTTTTCCATGATGCCCTCTGCACACAGGCATAACTCCCCCCCTTTCTGTCTAATCACAAATTCTTCAAACTGTCTGCCAGCTTTTCAGAATTAACTCCTCACACCAAACCTGAATCCCTGGACTCTTCCCTCAAGCATGTTTCCCATGAGCCTGGGGTCTCTGGTATGCCCTGGATGCCTGGGTACTCCTGAGTTAGCGCATCCATTCCCCTCTTCCCCTTCTCTCCTGGTTGGCTCATCCATGGATACAGCATCTGCCTCAGCTGCCTTGTCTGCCTTCTTACCTTCCTTACCCTCTTCCTAGGACCAACCAAGTCCTGCTGGGCCATCCTGTGAAATAAGCCATCAATGTTTTGGAACTGAGCATGAGACATAATTTTCCAGGATTGTGCTGGTTTCCTAGCTCAAACACCAATTTCTCCTTCTTTCAGCAAAAGTTCCAATTTTTGCTGAGAATCCACCTTTTGCCCCTTTTAGTCGGAGTGAGCCCCTGTTCTAAGTGCTAAGAGATCGAGCTTGAAACCAAGAAAGGCTATTACCATGGTGATTGGTTCAGGGGTGGAAACATGACCCAAAATGACCCAAATGGAGAAAATGTCAGACTTCCCCTGGAAGTAGCAGGATGGTCGCTCCCACTTCTTTGGTTAAATTTAAACCTGAAAGGTTGTAATTGAAGCAAGTTTGACACTAACATTTGCAGGTCACGGACCAAGAGAACAAATGGAGGCCTATGTTCTAAACATAGAACCATATGCCTAAATATGTAAAAATTATAAAATCATACACATTGTTAAGTGCAAATTGTTATTTTCCCTATCTGGACACATACAGTTTCATAATGACCTGGAAGTCCAGGTTCAAATTCTCAGACTGAGGTTTCTACTTTGGAACATGCATGGCTGGATGAAAATCTCACACATACCTTGGCTCTCTCCTCTTCTCACTTCTGCCTCCATTCTGTATCACAAGAGGACTCGTAAGCCATGTATGAACATCTTTAACTGTTCATCTGAATTCCATACACACCCTCTGCAAACAACAGCTACCTCTTGGCCCTAAAGGTTTACAAACTGGCAGTTTAGTTCACTCTCAGGTAAATGGACTCAAGGAGGCCCACACAGGGCTGAGAACCAACTTGGAGATTTTTTTGGCAGGGAACTCTTGGGTCCATGGTACCCAGAGTGTGCTCTGGGAGGATGTGAGGAAGTTTCAGGAGAGGATGTCCTTGGGCTCCAGAGGCTCTTTGCATTACGGGAGAGGCACCTGGCTGGAGGAGAGCCAGAGCAGGGCACTCTGTAGTGCAGGGTCCAGGGGAGGGGCCCTTTGGCCTGGATCTAAAGGTGTCACATACGCAGGCCACCATCTCACAACCATGAGGGCAGTTGCCTTAGGGAAAAAAAAAATCTAACAGCCCAAAGAAGAATGAGCCAAACCAAAATATTGAGAAAACTGAGTTATGGTTACATCATGTGAGTCCCCGCACAAGCCACACCTGCAGCCAACCCTGTCCTGGGACTGTCCAATTTTATGAGCTAATTCATTGATTTTTGCTCAAGCCAATTTGGGGTGAGGTTTCTTTCACTTGAAGACTCAAAGAATCATGTCTGGTAGGCTTCTTGATGATGGTGTGTGGATGACTCACGTCTGGGCTGCTCTGCTTCCTCAAACTGTGGGATTAACCTTGATCCAGCCAATCTCTGCAAATGATAGAGTTTCCCCCACACACAGCCTGGTGGGGAGGCAGTTCTACGTCCAGTGTTAAGTTGCTTCCTTGTCAGGCTTGTTATGCGGAGGCTCCAGCCTGCCTCATACCTAATCCTCCTAGTTTACAAGGGGAAGGAGCTGTAAACTGCCAAACAATAATCCCCTCATTACAGTTTTGCTAATATTATAACACCCAACAGTTGAACCAATTGAAGATATTCTACAATGTGATAAACCACAAAGAAAAGACATAAACAACTACAAAGGCTAAAGTCTGGAAAGCATGGGTTCTTCATCATCAGCTTCGTTAGTAAGGGCGTCCAAACATGTGGGAAGGAAATAAATGCTCTTTGGAAAACTGGTTCTTCTGTTTATTGACAAATTGTGTTCATCATTTAAGAAGGTGTATATTTGTTTGTAAACATATGTTTTTTCTTCCCCCTCTCCAGTGGCTTGTCTGAGTTTACTACCAGTTAATGAAAGTTCAGCTCAGAATTCTGGCCTGATAGCAGAGACTCTAAACCCCAGAAATTAACTTCTTGAGGTCATATGGATCACTGTATGAGAATAAACAGAATGAATGAATGAATGAATAAGCATATACTACCTTATCAATTTTATTTAATGTATAACTATACATAGTTAGGGCATGATTTCATAGGGAACTATGAAGTATGTCGCTTTATTTTTAAAAAGATTTTATCTATTATTTTTAGACAGAGGGGAAGGGAGTAAGAAAGAGAGGGGGAGAAGCATCAATGTGTGGCTGCCTCTTGTGTGCCCCCTACTGGGGACCTGGCCTGCAACTCAGGCATGTGCCCTGACTGGGAATCAAACCAGTGACCCTTTGGTTCTCAGGCTGGCACTCCATCCACTGAACACAACAGCCAGGGCCACTTTTTTTTTTTTTTTTAATAAAAAGAAAAATGTAAGGGTGAGAAGTCATACATGTGGATTTTCAAAAGTGAACATTGTCACATAAGCTTTTTAGGGTATTACTCCTGCCACAACTCCTCCCTGGTTGTCTAAGAAACAACTTCCCCTGCTCCCATAGATGCAGGGTCTCTCTCGGGTCACTTTATGCGACATGCCACACCACCACCCCTCTCATCTCTGACTGCAGCAAGGAAGGGGCTATGAGCAGGAATAAAGCTGTGGAGCAAAGAAACTGAGATGAGAGGCCAAGAGGACCCAGACAGGGACCTGCACACTCAAAGCCAGAGCGATGGCCAAGGGTCTTGGAGGTGTCCCAGTTCCTGGTTCCACTCTCACCTGGGGCCACCTTCAGTTCTTTCCCATTCGTTCTGAGAGACACCCCCACCATAGCTTTCCAATAAAATATGTTTTTTCCCTCTTTTAAGCTAGCTCCAGTAGGATTTTTCTATTTTAAATGGAAATCTTAACAAACATATGCTTTTTAAAATTTTGTCTTTTAAGGTGTATGCAGTCATGGATTTTTCAGCTCATTACTCTTTAAAGAAAAGCTTAAAAGAGATGACTATTATTATTATTATTATTATTATTTTGGTCTGAGCACATTTGAAGTTCTGCAATTACTGTCACTTGTACAAGAATTTGCTTCTGATACATAGGAAAGGTCTATTTAAAGCAGTCATTTTTACTGTGGGTAATATGAATGGTACAATTTGCAATGTTCTTGGGGTTTTAAAATAAAGACCTCTCCCCTGAATTTCTCAGCAATAATTAGTTGTCTAATCAATTGCTAATGTCCACAGTGACTCAAATCATCAGGAACTTTGAAAATATTGAACTTTACCTCTTGGTTTTAATGGTCTTTATGTACTCTGTATTTAAGTGATCCTAGTACATGTTGAAGCTATCCCTTAGTAAAAGAAAAGAAACATTTTCTATCTGCCTGCTTTTTTCTAACCTTGATTAATGGTCCACACCTTCTTTTTAAAAAACAAACAAAAAAAAAACCAAAAAACAAAACAAAACACAACGTCCATAAAAACCTCCTGATCATTTAAACACTTGTAGCAGTTTGCTAGGGCTGTCATAACAAAGTACCACTGGGTGGCTTAAACAACAGAATTTGTTTTCCCACAATTCTGAAGGCTAGAAGTCTGAAATCAAGGCGTGGGTAGGGTTAGTTTCCTCTGAGGCCTTTCTTCTGCGCTTGTAGATGGCCTTCCTGTGTCTCCACGTGGTTTTTTTCTCCGTGTGTGTCTGTGTCCAAATTTCCTCTTCTTTTAAGGACACCAGTCATAATGGATTAAGTGCCCCCTCCCAATGACATCATTTAACCTTAGTTACCTCTTTGAAGATCTTATTTCCAAGTACAGTCACATTCTGAGGTACTTGCGGGTTAGGACTTCAATACATAATTCTGTGTGTGTGTGCATGAATGGAGAGACAATTCAGTCCATAACAACATTTTTTTTCAGTGCCTAATATGAGCAGTTTCAAAGACTGGGGACAACTAAGAAAAAGAAAAGTGCTCCCTCCCACCCTTCTAAAGGTCCAAGTCTTGAAGGGGGTCTTTTATTTAGGATGCTGTCTAAGCCTCTGAGACAGAGACCCCAGAGAAAAAGAGGGGGCAACTTCTCTCCCACATGAGAATGCCAGGTGGACAGCCCAGGCCTGCAGCACAGCTGGGCCGGCCCCACACTTGCTTCCTCCCCGGGTGCAGGGTAGCCGCTCTGGCCCCCACTGGCTCCCTAACACCCCCAACAGCAGGAGGAGGACAGGAGATGCACACTCCTTCTAAGGGCATGACCAGGATGTAGCACTTATTAGTTCTGGTTGAAAGAGAGCCATTCATCCACAAGTGGTTGTAAGGAAGGTTGAAAAAATGTGATCTGTGTTGGAGTGGTCAGGGGCCCAACGCCATTTACTGTGGACAGAAGGGCAGATGGGCGCAAGGGGACAATGAATGGGGACAGGAACCATAAATAGGCACTGGCTTTGTGTGGAGTAATAAGGAATAAAGGGCACTCTGCACAGAAGACAGCAAAGGCTGGAGTAAAGAAAGAGATGGAAAGGAAGTGGAAACCAGAGACCCAAGGCCGGAGAGAGGACAAATGAGAAAGAAGCTGCCTGGGTTCCCAGAGCTTTCTTATTCTTCATTTCACAATCCTAAATTGATTATGAATTCAGCTTTTAGTTTCTTTTTAAAGTGACTTTCTTATTTACAGTTCCCAATTAACCTGCCAAATAAGTACTTGCTTTCAACAAACAATTTAGAAAACTAGGTCTTATTGCTTATTCTTACTGCACAGAAATTACTGTAATAGCAAATGTCCTTTACTTACTGTAAAAGGCATCAGCTCCACAGTCTCTTAATATTATAATATACATCGATATTTTAACTACACAACCACAAAAGGGGTATGTATAAAAAATCAAGGTGTGTATAAAAGGGGCTGGAAGTTATTGGTAAGGTGTACCAAATGTGTTAAACCCTTCCATAATATTTTTTAGTAAAACTTCCTCTTAAACAAATAGTCCTCATTAAAAAAGGTTCTATACATATTAGAAATTGGTACCATGGGACTGAATAGCTTTTTTTAAAAAATAAGGTTTTCCTGTATTGTATGCTAAATACACGCAAAATATTCCAATCAAAAGTCTTGACATACTAGTGGTTGTTGAAAACCATAAAGCTTATAAATTCAGATGATCTCATACATGTTTAAAAGAGAAATAAATTTACTTCATGTATTTCCTAGATAGATTTCTAAATGGTGGTTCATAAAATACTTGTAGTTAAAAAGAAATCTGAGATTCCAAATTTGCTTTGGGTATTTGGACTTTGGCCACTGAACATCACCCCAGCATCCTTTGGGAAATTACTCCTTCTGCTTTGGAAATACTCTTGGTAAAATGGTCAATCCAGGTCCCCTTTTTCCCATTATGTATGAGAAAGGGGCCTTTAAAGGCTCTTTCCACCAGGGCCTTTCATTCAACAAGCAGATGGAGCTGGGGGCTTGCGCTTGATGTAAGCTAGGTCAAGTCGAACCTCACTCCTGGGAATTTAAACCATGAAAAGAGTGAAAATGAAACCAACATTGGGCTTTACTCATTCCTGCACCAGTGCTCTGCTCATTGAATCTAAGTCTAGGTCTCCAAGGGTTTGCATCAGTTCCATGAGTTCCCGTACGATTCCATTGTCCTTCAATTTACCAGATTTGATTTGTGTTGTTTTCAATTGAAAAGCCCTAACTGATTCACCTTCTAGCTACTGACTTATAAATTGACTGTATTGAACTATCACAACAAGACTGGGGGAAAAAGTCAAAATAACACACAGAACAACAGCAACCCTACAACCTATGAAGGAACTTTGCAAGTAGCAACAATTGAAAAGACAGACAAAAAGGGATGTTGCTGCAAATTTTCTCAAAATCTTTACAAAGATTGGTGATTGTTCCTAATAAAGAAGAAAGGATGTATATCAAAGAAAAAAATAGTCAACTTCATCAGTCATCAAAGCTAAATAAATTAAAACTAGACACCAATGTTTTCCCTTAAAATTGAAAGTGATTTAAACATTAATACTGTTGAGGGACGGTGAGATGAGCATTTTTATAAACTTCTGGTGGGTGTATAAATGTTTGTGAGTTTTCAGGAAAGCTATCTGACAATATGTAACAAGAACCATCAAAATATTTATAAATTGTCCTAGTCAGGGAAGCAGAGCTAGTATGAGGGCTACAGAATATGGGATTTATTATTATGTAAATAGGCCTTACATCATTTTGGGGAAGGCTGGGGAAGTGAAAGCTGGACAGGAGTTGAGAATCGGAGTCACTAACCAATCCTGAAGCCTTGGGATTGGTGGACAAGGCAGAGAAAATCTGAGGCATTGATGTGGGCATGCAAAGGAGGATTCGGATTTTTGGGGTGGTCTCTGGGAGGCCACTGCCTCTGGGAACCCCCAGCCAGACATGGGCTGACTGATTGGGTGCCATTGTCCATCAGCAGGGCTGGCGGATGGGAAGCAGGGCTGAGTGCCAACTGCAGAGTCAGGGTCACTTGGAGCCCACTGAGCAGCTCAGTTCCTGACAACAAAGACCTTCAAAGAGTAAGTGAAGTGCTGCCTCACTTCTGCTGCCCACATTTCAAGTGAATTCCTCTTTCAGCCAACTGTATCTCTTAATTGTGCAGAGAAAGGAATTCTGGGTATCACAGGTGTCAGCTTAACCAACTTGATCATAGCACAATCCAGTGCTCATATCTTTTTATCCTGTAGTCTCATTCCGCATTTAGGAATAAATCCTAACGAAGTGGATAATGTAACCAAAGATTAAACAAAAATATAACTACAGTGGCCATAGTTAAAACAGACAAAATTAGAAATGAGTTAATTGTCCCACAATAGGAGAATGGCAAGGTACAGGGGCTGGCAGAAGTAAGGCCTGCTTAAGTGTGATTGGTAGGGTAATAATATGGGTATAAAATTTATAGTTTTAATTTGAACATTTCACCTAAAATGTCAGGGGGGGGGGGAATGGAGACAACGGTACTTGAACAACAATAAAAAAAAAGAGAGAGAGACAAAAAATGTCATATGGTGTGGTTGAGTGTGATATTGTTATGTTACAGAATCACATGCTTATGATTTTGTAGTAAAAGATTTTGTAATAAAAAAGAGGTGTTATTCCTGCTGGAGCCTGTAGATAAAGGCACGTCAGACGAGACTTTCGTGAACTCATTTAAAAAGTTATTTCAAATGACTTTGACATGGTTGTATCCTCATGGTATAGAATGGGAAAAGTAGACACAAAACTATACCTACATTAGAATTACAAGTTTGGAAATGTATTCATAGATTTAATTTTCTTCTTATACTTCTGTATGCCCTTTCCATTCTTCACAAAGCAGTCAAAGTCATTTTTTTAAAATGTGGATCACATCACGTGTCTCCCTTGCTTAAAAGCCCACCGCACCACAAACGAAATGCAAACTCTTCCCATTGTCTGTGAGGTCTTTCCAGATCCTGTCTTCGTGGGCGGCTCTTGCTGAATCTTCGACCCCTCATCGACCCCTCATCGCTTGGCTCATTCAGCTCCAGCCCCGCTGAGCTTTGGCCAGTTCCTAGCCTAGGCCCACATCTCCCCTACCTCACGGGCTTGACAGTTATTGCTCTCACTTCACATGCCCGTGGCCCAGACCCTGACTGGCCCTTTCTCATTCTCCATCTCAGCTCAGATGGCACCTTCTCCAACAGGCCCGTCTCCGAGCACCTCCTCTGCTGTGTCTCGTTCCCCACCACACCCTGCACTCATTCCCCACCTCACTGCCCTGCTAACTTTTTCCTGAACCAAAATTGTTACACTCTTTCCTTAGCAATCTTCCTCACTAGCAAGCAGAGCTCATGACAACAGGGATCTTATCTGTCATCTTTGTAGTTGTACCCCTGTGACTCCAACAAAGCCACCAAGACTCTGTTCTCACTGAACAGACGAATCCATTTGCTGAGTTTTCCACAGTGAGCATGTTCCCTTTTGTAGTAAGGAAAAGATATTTGGGAGGGATTTATTGCTCAAAGGGCAATCTTCTGTCAGGACAGATGTCCACCTGTTATGTAACTTAAGCCTCTCAATTGTCATATCTAGTCATTATCCAAGTCTATTTTGGCTATTTTATTCCTCTTACAAGATCTAGGTAGGAGTCTGCACTCTACAGAGAGATGTGAATTAAATGTCTGTAGAAGCACATGAATCTGGAAATAATTCTCGTATAAATCATTTCATGTGCAAAACCCATTTTACCATGATAGCACTCTGTGAGACTCAAAGAGATCACGAATTCAAAGGCCATTTGACAGCTACAGCTGCCCCCCCTGCTAGCTCAGGGCTTTAGTCACTCTCAGCTCCTGTGGCTCGCCTTGGCAACCACCCTCCCAGCAACTCTCTTCACATCTCTCAGCCCCTCCTGCTCCGTGTCCTATCCTGTCCTGATCAATGTGTCAGCTGCTCTTACTGGTGACCCCTGAACTTCCTTGTTTCTCTGTCCTTCCGACCCTCCTGCATGAGAAAATCTCAACTATAACCTTCAGCTGCCAGTCTTCTCCATGGTTGTGTCTTGGCTTTAAGCTGTCTCTGGAGTAGAAAATTTTATCACCTTTTGTCTTCGATTGCCTTTTTAGGTTCCAACGTTGGGTTGTGCCTTGTTCTCTAGCTCCTTAAATAGAAAGAAAGAAGTGAGGCACGGCTGAGTGAAGTCGGGCTGCGGGGCCTGGATGTTTTCACCTTCCCAAGCCAACAACACATACACACGAGGGTGGGACACAGTGTTGTACATGTTAGTTTCTGTCAGAGCCTTCCTTCCACCGCAGTGGCCCAGTGTCATCCAGGCAGCTGGCACACATTATTAGCTCACTCGGCAGACAGCCAACAGCAAGAGGGTGACACCCACTCCCTATAGCAGGCCTCCAGTCTGGGGAAGTTGTCTCCCTATTTTGGGGAAAGGGCTAAGTTTGATATATAAAGAAGAAAACTCGCTGGAATAGAGCTTTAATTAGGTTTTATTTAGAAGCTGGAGTAAACAGGTAAACCTATATCTCAAAAATTTGTTTTGGGGATTATTCATAAGATAATCTTTGGCAAAATAATCAATGAAAAACTTGTAACACTCTCCTCTGGTTGATGGGTGTAATTATCTTTAGCAAGTGTGAGTTCCAGTGAAGGCAGATCAGTGGGCAGTTGCCCATTCTCTGGCACGTAACTGAACAGCCTGATCTATTTTGTGCTCACCTGACCCTCCGTGAATTTTGTGGCAAATGAAACTCTGTGACAGCCTCCTTTTTTAGACTCTGAAACTGGAAGCTATTTTGTTGTTTTATGGTTATATAAATTTTGGTATCAGCCTCAGCAATTTTTCATGCTCCCCTAAGGGAAAGTGGACAATTATCAGAAAGTAGCCATGGAGAACTTCCTCTTACTTATTACTAAATGCTTCTAGAGAAAAATCGTCACCTTAGGGTCAGAGGATTTCACTATAAATCTGTGGACACTCACTCCAGCTGGGCCTGCAACATTCCCCATGAACCCTGTTTCCCAACTCCTTTCTCTTGTTCTCAGCAATACCTTCTCTACTATCAAAACTCCAGTTCACGCTCAGGAAATAGAAGCCATGTAAAAAGTGCTCTCCTTGCCCTGGCTGGTGTGGCTCAGTGGATTGAGTGCCGGCCTGTGAACCAAAAGGTTGCTGGTTCAATTCCCAGTCAGGGCACATGCCTGGGTTGCAGGTCAGGTGCCCAATGTGGGATGTGTGAGAGGCAACCACACATTGATGTTTCTCTCCCTCTTTCTCCCACCCTTCCCCTCTCTAAAAATAAATAAATAAAATCTTTTTTTTAAAAAGTGCTCTCTCCATTCTCACTATAATTACACTCTTGATTCAACTCTTCTTCCTTCCGTTCTATTGCCATAGAAGAGATCTCCTTCTGTTTAAAGTTGATCACTCTGTGGCAGGCAGTCTGTAAAGGGCTCCCAATGATCCGCACTCATTGATATTTGTACCTTTATGTAAGCCTCTTCCCTTGAATGAAGGTTGGACATAGTGACTTACTTCCAACAAAGAAAATGTAGCAAAAGTAATAGCATGTCACTTCTAGGGTTAGGTTAACAGAAACATGGTGACTTCTGTCTTGGGTAGTCTCTAGCACTCTCTTTGTCTCTCACTTACTGATCCTGAAGGAAGTCGGCTGCTATGTTGTGAGCTTCCCTATGGAGACGTTGCCAAGAGAGGCCTGTGGCTGCAGGCCAGCAAGGAATTGAGGCTCTTAGACACACAGCCTGTGAAGAACTGAACGCTGACAGTGGCCACATGAGCAAGTTTAGGAGCAGGCCCTTTCCCTTCCCCCCAAAGTTGAGTCATCAGATGAGATCACAGCCCAAGCACATAGCCTGGCAGCATCTTCATGGGAGACTTTAAGCCAGATGTACCCAGCTAAGCGCTTCCCTGGTGTTGGACTCAGAGGCACTGTACAATAAACCTTGGCTGTTTTATGTGGCTGAAGCTGGGGGCAATTCATTAGGTAGTAATAGATAACTAATATAAATTTCATCTATGCTTTGGGACCTACTCTCCTGTTTCTTTTTTCCAACATCTTCCAATCTTCTATCTCTAACCATTCCTTCTAATTAGCAATTAAACATGAGAAAAAAAAACCTGCTTGAAAGCAAGAAAACCTTCAAAACCTTCAATCTATTTGAATTCCTCTTTCAGCTACAACTACATCTCTCCCCTCCTCTTCAGAGCCAAACTCCTTGAGGTGGCTACACTGATTCAACTCCCTCCCCTTTGCCTCGCCTTCCACTTCAGCCACCTCCTCCTCTCAGTCCACTGCAGTGCAGCCTTTAGTCCTGCGAACTCCACAGCAGCTTCTCTTGCCAAGGCCTCCGATAAATCCGATGGGGCTTTTCAGACCCGATTTCGAATGACATGTTTGTATCACTCGGTGCACCTCAGTCCCCTCAAAGTGTTTTCCTCCCTTGATATCAATTATAACACATTCCCTGGCTTTCCTCCTACCTTTTGGAACATTCTAATTCAGCCTCTTTTGCAGGGTCTTTTTACTCTGCTCAAAAAGCTTGTGCTCCTGAGGGCTCAGCCCAAGTTGTTTGTGCTTCTCATTCTGTGTACTCTACCTGGGCAAACCCACTTCTGATGAATCCTGGATCAATACCCCAGCTCCTTCCTGTGCTCAGACACATAGACCCAATGGTTCCACTCAGCAAATATAGAACTGTATTTATCATTAACTACTGCCCCACCCCCATCCTCCTTTTCTTCTTCTTCCTTCTGTCACAGCAAGTGACATTACTACCTGGCCATTTTTGCCCAAACTCAAAAATTAGTAGGCTTAACTCCCATCTGTCCATATACTAAATTGTTATCTTTCTCTTTTCTTAGTATTTTACAATTCTGTCCACTTCCCTCCATTCACAGTGCCACAACCATGGTCCAAGACCCTCTCATCTCTTGCCTGGATAACTGTAACAGCCTTCTTTAAAAAAAAAAAAATTATTGATTACTGGTCCTGCATTCATTGTTCTCTCTGCAGCCTATGGGACTGTTTTACAGCCCTTTCAAAATGTCAGTTCCCTGCTAAGATTCTTTGGTATTTTTCCATTGCCCTTAGGATAAAGGCAAAGTTTTATGTCAGAATGCATAGGTAGCGGACCATTTAATTTATCATCCATGTGGGGGACAGTGGAGAGTAAAAGGAAGGGCTGTTAATAATTATGGAGGAACAGGTGTGTAAACTGAAACTGTCTGGAAATACGGGATAGAAGGCCACCCTATTTGTAGAGCCATGAGAGACTCGGTCCCCGACAGCAGCCCATCTCCTGTGCAGCCAGACACACCAGCTGTTTTGAACTTCATTCAGTTCCTCGGACTCAGCGTGGTCACTCTTGCTTTGAGCTTTTGGACATATTGTTCTTTTCACCTGGGAACTTTCTCACCCTTCCTATTCTTCTGAAAAACTTCTAGTCTTCCTTCAGGTCTTGACAGAAATGTCCCTTGTCCAGAGAGATATTTGCTGACGCACAGAATCCTGTGCTGCAGGATCCTAAAGCACAGAGAACACCTCAGATAGCATGTCTTGCTTCCTTTCTCATTTATAACAACTTACTTGATTACTGACTTCCCAACTAGACTGTAAGAGCTTTGAAGGAAGATATTGTCTTTTTTTTTTGCTCATTCCTGTATCACAAGAAGAAAGCTATTTATAGAGGTAAACACTCAAAGTGCCTGTGTGGGATTTTTAAAAAATTTCCCATCCTTTGATACTGCAATAGAAAACAATTACCTCCCCAACCTCTCATTCCCACTACTACTGGTTGGGAATTTTCATAGCCTGGGTGGAAATTAAGCACAGTAGAAATTTTTGAAGATTAAGATCTCAACCCCAGAGATTCTGACTTAAAAATCAGTACTTAAAAAGTCTCACTGTATATTTCTAACATGAAGTCAAGATTGCAAGTAGTAGTTTTAGAGTAGCACTGTCTGATGGGAATTCTTAAAATGATGGGAATGTTTTATGTCTTCTTTATCTATTGGGTAGCTTTTAGCCCCATGTGGCTATTGAGTATTTGTAATGTGGCTAGCACTACTAAAGAAGTGAATTTTTACTTTTATTTAATTTTACACTTTTTAAATTTATACGTGTGACTAGTGGCTATCTACAGGACAGCTCTAGAAAGTGGCTCTCCAACATGAGTGTGCTTCAGAATCACCCAGAGGGTTGGTGAAGTCACAGGTTGCTGGGCCCCACCTCTAGCATTTCCAATTCTGCACGTAGTTCTGAAGTGGGGTCTGAGAATTTGCCTTCTAGCCAGTTCCCAAGGGCACTGATGATGCTGGTCCAGGCACCACACTTCCAACTTGCCCAAAACACAGCCTCCTAGGTTCTATCCTACTTCTACCTACTTCCACCTGCAGCCTTTAAACAAAATCGTCAGATGATTTGTATGAACGTTAGAGTCTTTTGTTGAGGTGTAATTGACGCGCAACATTACATTAGTTTCTGGATGAACATTAAAGCTTGAGAAGCAGTCATTTGGATGCTCTTGTATAAGTCAGACAATTCCAAGTTCCTCCATGACTACAGCTTTTGTGCTCTGAAGTTACTGTCAGGCCTTCATTTAGCCTTCACCCTCCAAACTGGTTTTTAAAAAGAGTCAAACCATGTGTGCCACCCTACTTTTTGACTCATTAATGAATCCTTCTTTAGATCTAAATTTCCCTCGTGAAAACATAGAAATCCTAAGAGTAAATACATGGTTCTTCACACAAATCACAACATGTGATGGCTAAAACAAACACGTGGTATCATCTCTGTGGTTTGCATTCCGCTTGCGCAGTTTTTCAGTTTATCTTTAGGTTTCTTCACAGGTTGCTTCTCCTACTACCCCTTCAGCCCCTCTCTTAAGTTCCTAAAGCACTTTACCAAACACTTGGGGGATCTATAGGATGGAAACAGGCAGAAAGCCAGACACTGGAAAGGAGTGCTTCAGGAGTTCCTAACCACACCTTTCCAAAGGAGTATTCTGACCATTGACTTTACTTCTTGATGTGTTGCTAAGACAGTTCAGCTGCCCAGCCTCAACCCCTCCTGCCTGATGTTTGTGCCTCCTCCAAACTACAGCCTACCAAGAACACAAACTCCCATCTCCTCTGAGGACCAATGGCAGAGAAAAATCTGTTTCCCCCTCTTGTCCTGGTGCAAAGCCAGCCCCAGCGCAGTATGTGTCATTATTTGCAGTCAGCGCCTTGGTGTCCTTAAACCTCTCGGATCCAGAAGGGATTTGGCTTTATCTTTGTCCAGTCAAAAAGTGGACTGGAAGTTTCCAATCCTTCCCCCACATGCCCCCTGGAATATTTACCTGCCTTCAGAGACACTTAGTGAAATAGAAAGACGCTATGAGGTTTTTTTTTAAAGTTAGAATTTTGCCGCAGATAGAGCACCCTTTCCATGTAAAATAGTTTTTGTTAGTTTATTCAGGTAACAGATTGAGCCATCAGAGATTCATATGTGTGATGGTTGTCTTTAAAAAAATATTAATGGTCATTTGTGTATACTTGCTGTGTGAGTACAAAAAATGACTCAAATGTGAGTCAGGTGCCCCCTTTTTTACTCCTTATTTTCTTTTTTCCAGTAATCTTTCTAAAGCTCCCTGTTTCTTGACATAATTTCAGTGAAATTAAACTTGAAGAAAGTTATTTCATCAGACAGGGCTGGAGCAACTAGATATTCATGTAGGAGAAAAATGATCCCCAACTCATACCTCAAAGCCTACACAAAAATTAATTTGAGATGGATTATATACCTAAACATAGAATCTAAAATCATAGAGCTCCCAGAAGAAATCATAGAAAAATATCTTTGCAATGTTGGGATGGGCAAAGGCTTCCTGAGGAAAAGGCAGAAAGTACTAAACAAAAAAGGAAAAAGGAAGGTCAATTGGACTTCATCAAAATTAAACATTTTTAAAAGACATTGTTAAGAGAATGAATACAGGAGACATGAAATG
This sequence comes from Anoura caudifer, assembly GCA_004027475.1. Lineage (NCBI taxonomy): Eukaryota > Metazoa > Chordata > Mammalia > Chiroptera > Phyllostomidae > Anoura > Anoura caudifer. The sequence goes on from PVKU01006147.1 coordinate 68,917, forward strand.
GCAGAATATGTAACACATACACTTGACCAAACACATGCACCAAAAATATATAAAGTACAATTACAACTTAATAATAATTTGGAAAAGCCAATCTTAAAAATAGATGAAAAGATTTTAATAGATGCTCCACAAAAAAGATAATAAATGGCCAATAGGCACTTGAAAATGCTCATCATTAAGCTCTCATAAAAATACAATTTTAAACTGCAACAAGACACTACACACCCATTAGAATGGCTAAAGTGAAAGAGAATAAAAAGTCCAAACTCTCATATATTGCTAGTGGCAGTGTGAAGTGACATAACCACTCTGGAGAGTTTTCAGCAGTTTCTTATAAAGTTAAATACACACTCACCATACAATTCAGCAATCATGCTCATAAATATATACCCAGTGAGTGAAAAGGTGACTACACAAAGACCTACATGCAAATGTTTATACCAACTTTATTCCCGTAGCCCTAAATTTGAACCAGCCCAGGTGTCCATAAACAAGAGAATGGATAAACAAACTCTGCTATAGTCATACAGTAGAATTCAACTCAGAAATACACAGGAACTAACTAGTGATAGGACATGGATGAATCTCAGGAACATGCTTGAGTATAAGAAGGCAGGTTCAAAATAGATACATACTGTATGATTCTACTTTCATGAAACTCAGGGACAGGCAAAATTCATCCACAGTTACAGAAGTCAGAACAAAAGTTGCTTGGGGGCGGAGGAGGTGGGGAATGACTGGGACCAGCAGAGAGAACTGCCTGCTCCGACAGAACCTCCCATCCCTCGGTAGGAGTGTGTGGTGCCCGGGTGTCAAACTGAAACCTGTGTGTCGGTTTTGTCCACGCTGACCAAAAGCACACATAAGAGCTATACATTTCCCTCTCTTGCAATGCTACCTCAATTTTTAAGAACTTGAGCAGCTTAAAATAATATAATAATCTCATTTAGCCTCTGTTGCATTGATCCATTGATCCTACTCACTCTGCTAATAATGGTCAACCACCCAATGCTGGTGACAAAAGCAGTTCATATGTGTTATCTAGTTAGCTAAAACCATTGTTGCTATGAATCTTCTGAATTTTGTTAAACAGAGCTGCAGATTCATTTAACTTCTGTTTTCAACTGCAATACACTATACATTTGCTATAAAAAATTGAGCTGATTTTTCAACTCAATTCCCTCAATGCTTTCCACCAACATATGACCCTCTTGCATGTTTTTGTTCATCTTTATTTTCTGATCGGAAATGTCTTCAGCAGTTTGTGCCTTGCCACCTAAATCCCATCAGTTCCTCAGCCCAGTTCGAGTGTCATTTCCTCTGTGAAGCTGTTACTCTCCCCTGCAGCTGACATAGCTCTCAGTTCTTTCCTGCACTACTAAAGCAATTTTTCTCTCAAGTTCTAGCTCCCATGATGATACAACAGCTTAAAATATATTTGCAGCTTCTTTTCTGGAATGGCCTCCTTTTCTAGAGTGCAGACCACACAGGGAAAAGCCACAGAAGGTACTCAAATAAATGTTTGAACTCAAAAAAAAAATATTTAACCTCACATATTATGGATCTTCTTTCCTTTAACCCAGAGCATACATGTAAAAAGTTAAATAATTTAAGTGGGTCCAAATGGGCCTTGCCTTATCTGGAAAGAATTAATAAGAAAAGTTGAGAAGGAAGATGGCGGTGCGGTAGGAGGAAGCACATTCCACTTCCCCCTACACACAGAAGAAAAACCTGGCTGATTTATGGCAGAACAGAGCACACAGACATCAGAAACACCGTATATTTGAAAATAAGAGATCAAAAATTGCAGTGGACATTGAAAAACCAGACGGTAAGGAGAGTACTCCAGCAGTGTGGAGACTGGGGTGGGGGCTGAGGCCCCGGGCTATGAGACTCTGGGGAGCGAGCTGGGTCAATCAATCCCTGCCCAGCCAAACAAGGTTTCAGCAGCACCAGGATAAACCTGGTTGCTTGAAATCTCACGGAAAGGAGTTAAGATCTCATAGCCCTGGGAGGACTGTGCCTCGGAGCTCGTGCGACTGTCTGTGGCCACGTGCCATTTGGAACAGCTATGCAGGGATCCATCGGTGCCAGTGCGCCACCGGGTGACCTGCGCTGGGGTGACTTGGCGCCCGCGCCATTGGGGACCTGTGTGGTGACCAATTGGCACCCGCTTGACAGTTGGTGCCCCTGCGTGGATGGCTGGGAGATCTTAGGCACCTGCGTGTGACCTGTGTGGCAGTAGATTCACACCCGTGCGACAGTCAGCGCTGATGCATGGAAGGCTGGGAGATCGTAAGCACCTGTATGCAACCGTGGTAGGCACACGCCGTGTCAGAAGATATACCAGAGGCCCTGTGCGGAAAGGCCCCAGGCTAGGTCTGAGGAGAGTAGCCCAAAGATAAATGAGTGCTGAACAGGGAGAAAAACAATATGGTCACCCCTTGGCCTCTGCAGTCAGCAAGGCCAGAAAAACCAGCTTGACAAGACTGATAACAGCAAGAGTTGGTGGTTTTGTTTTTGTTTTTTTAAATTATTTTTTCATTATTTTTATCTTTTTTACACCTCAACTCCTTTGCTTCTCATTACTTCTTTCTTATTTTATTTCTTCTTCCTCTCTTTCCAATCTCCTCTTTGTCCTTCCTCTTTTTTCCTTTTCTTTTTCTTTCTGCTTTTCTTTCTTCTCTTTTCATTTTTTTATTCTTTTCTTTTTTCTTCCTCTTTTCTCTTTTGGAATACCCATGAGTAAGACAAAAGGAAAACAAAACAAAACAAAAAAACCCTGGAACTGTGAAAAAAACAGACTTGGTCCCAAAGAGGGGGCATTTCAACAGCTGAGACAGTGGAAGCTGTGAACACCAGGATACCTGAAGGAAACAGCACCACTGAATCCCACAGGCATTCTACCACAGAAGTTCACAGCATAAACCTAGGGAGCCAGAACAAATCAATTTAAGAAGCTGAGCCTAACAAGAAGAGCCTCACAAACAATGGGAAGACAAAGAAACAATCCCCAAATGAAAGAAAAGGAGGAAGCCCCAGAAAGAGTGCTAAATGAAATGAAGGCAACTCAACTATCAGATTTTGAGTTCAAAGCAATGGTTGTCAGGAAGCCCCAAGAGCTCTCAATGAGCTACCAGAAACTACAGGGAAGCTATGATGAACTCACGTCAAACTATATCAACATGAAAAAGGAAATAGAAACTATCAACAAAGGCCAAGAGGAAATGAAGAATACAATTTCTGAACTGAAGAACCCAGTGGAAGGAATGGAAAGCAGAATTGATGAAGCAGAAGATTAGATCAGTGAGTTGGAGGACCAAGTAGAAAAAAACATCCAGAAAGAGCAAGAAAAGGAAAAGAGACTCAGAAAGAATGAAGAGGGATTAAGAGAAATGCAAGACAATATGAAATGTAATAATATCCATATAATAGGGATAGCAGAAGGAGAAGAAGAAGAGCAAGGGATAGAAAACCTATTTGAAAAAGTAATGATGGAAAACTTCCCTAATTTGATGAGAGAAAAAGTCACACAAATCCAGGAAACACAGAGAGTCCCAATCAAGAGGAACCCAAAGAGACCCACTTCAAGACACATCATAATTAAAATGGCAAAATTCCAAGACAAAGAGAGAATCTTAAAGGCAATAAGGGAGAAAAAGGAAGTAACATACAAGGGAGCCCCAATTAGGTTAACAGCTGACTTCTCAATGGAAACTCTCCAAACCAGAAGAGAATGGCAAGAAATCTTCCAAGTAATGAGAAACAAAGGCCTGCAACCAAGACTACTTTACCCAGCAAGGCTTTCAATCAAGATAGAAGGCCAAATAAGGAGATTCCCAGACAAAAGAAGTCTCAAAGAATACACCTCTACCAAACCAGTTCTGCAAGAGATGCTAAAGGGACTGCTTTAAGGAAAGGAAGGAAGAGAGAGAGAGAGAGAGAGAGAGAGAGAGAGAGAGAGAGAGAGAGGAACACAGGCATGTGAATAAGTACCTATCAATAATAACCTTAAATGTAAATGGATTAAATGCTCCAATCAAAAGGCATAGAATAGCTGAATGGATAAGAAAGCATGACCCACACATATGCTGCCTACAAGAGACCCACTTCAGGACAAAAGACCTATGCAGACTCAAAGTGAAGGGCTGGAAACAAATATTCCAAGAAAATGGACAAGAAAAAAAAAGCCAGGGTAGCAATACTCATATCAGACAAAATAGACTTCAAAAGAAGAGCCATAAAGAGAGACCCAGAAGGTCACTTCATAATACTCAAGGGAAGAATCCACCAGGAAGACATAAACATTGTAAATATATATGCACCCAACATAGGAGCACCTAAATACATCAAGAAAATCCTAGAGGACTTCAAGAAAGATATTGACAGCAACACAATTATAGTAGGGGATTTTAACACCCCGCTGTCAAAAATGGACAGATCTTTTAAACAAAAAATCAACAAAGATATTGTGGCATTGAACAACACTCTAGATGAAATGTACTTAACTGATATATATAGAGCCCTTCATCCCAAAGAAACTAAATACACATTCTTTTCAAATGCACATGGAATATTCTCAAAGATAGACCACATGATAGGACACAAAACTAGCTTCAACAAATTCAAGAAAATTGAAATCATACCAAGCATTTTCTCCAACCACAAGGGACTGAAACTAGAAGCCAACCCCAAGGGGAAAACCCCAAAACACTCAAAATCATGGAGATTGAATAGCATGCTATTAAACAATAAGTGGGTCAAGAATGAAATTAGGGAGGAAATCAAAAAGTTTCTGGAAACAACTGAAAATGAACCGACAATGACCCAAAACTTATGGGACACAGCAAAGGCAGTCCTCTGAGGGAAGTTCATAGCGATGCAGGCCTACCTATAAAAGATAGAAACATCTCAAACAAACAAGTTAACCCTACGCCTACAAGAACTCAAGGAACAACAACAAAGACAGCCCAGAGCAAGTAGAAGGAAGGAAATAACTAAGCTCAGAGCAGAATTAAATGATATAGAGACTAAAAGCACAATTCTAAGGACCGATGAATCCAGGAGCTGGTTCTTTGAAAAGATAAACAAAATTGACAAGCCTTTAAGCAGGCTCATCAAGAAAAAAAGAGAGAGGACCCAAATAAACACAATCAGAAATGAAAGAGGAGTGATTACAACTGATACCACAGAAACATAAAGGATTGTAAGAAATTACTATGAAGAATTGCCTCCATGAAATTTGAAAACCTAGGTGAAATGGACAAGTTTCTAGAAAAACATAATCTTCCAAAACTCAATGAAGAAGAAGCAGAAAGCCTGAACAGACCAATAACAGCAGATGAAATTGAAGCAGTAATCAAAAACTCCCGACACACAAAAGCCTGGGACCAGATGGTTTCACAGGAGAATTTTACAAATCATTTAAGGAAGAGCTAACCCCTATCCTTCACAAACTTTTCAAAAAAAATCCAAAATGATGGAAGACTCCCAAACTCTTTTTATGAAGCCAGCATCATTCTAATCCCAAACCAGATAAAGACATAACAAAGAAAGAAAACTTCAGGCCCATATTGCTGATGAACATAAATGCTAAAATCCTCAACAAAATATTGGCAATCCGCATCCAACAATACATTAAAAAGATCATACATCATGACCAAGTGGGATTCATCTCAGGGATGCAAGGATGGTTCAATATTTGCAAATCAGTAAATGTAATACATCACATAAACAAAAGCAAAGACAAAAATCACATGATCATATCAATAGATTCGGAAAAAGCATTTGATTAGGTACAGCACCCATTTATGATAAAAACACTCAGTAAAGTGGGAATTGAGGGAGCATTCCTCAACATAATCAAGGCCATATATGAGAGACCTACAGCCAACATCATACTCAATGGGCAAAAACTAAAATCTTCTCCACTAAAATCAGGAACAAGACAAGGTTGTCCACTTTCACCACTTCTATTCAATATAGTATTGGAAGTCTTAGCCACAGCAATTAGACAAGAAAAGAAAGTAAAAGGCATCCAAATTGGAAAGGAGGAAACAAACTATCAAAACTATCATTTTGCAGATGACATGATAGTGTACATAGAAAATCCTATAGACTTGGCCAAAAAGTGGCTCAACCTAATAAATGATTTTGGCCAAACAGCAGGATACAAAGTCAATATCCAGAAATCAAAGGCATTTTTGTATACCAACAATGAAAGAGCAGAAGCAGAAATCAAGAAAAAAATCCCATTTGATATAGCAAAAAGAAAAGTAAAATACTTAGGAATAAACCTAACCAAGGAGGTAAAGACCAGTACGCAGAAAACTACACAACACTGAAGAAAGAAATCAAGGAAGACACAAACAAATGGAAACATATATTGTGTTCATGGATCAGAAGAATTAACATCATCAAAATGCCCATACTACCCAAAGCAATTTACAGATTCAATGCAATACCTATTAAAGTTCCAGTGGCATATTTCACAGACATAGAACAAACACTTCAAAAATTTATATGGAGCCATAAACAACCTCGAATAGCTGCAGAAATTTTGAGAAAGAAGAGCAAAGTAGGAGGGATCACAATACCTGACACCAAACTGTATTACAAGGCCACTGTAATCAAAACAGCCTGGTACTGGCACAAAAACAGGCACATGGACCAGTGGAATAGAACAGAGAGCCCAGAAATAAACCCAATTCTCTACAGCCAATTAATATTTGACAAAGGAGGCAGGAACATAAAATGGAGTAAAAGTAGCCTCTTCAACAAGTGCTGTTGGAGAACTGGACAGCTGTGTGCAAAAAAATGAAACTTGAACACCAAATTACACCATACACAAAAATAAATTCAAGGGGGATAAAAGATTTAAATATAAGCCGCGACACCATTAAAGTCCTAGAGGAGAACATAGGCAGGAAAATCTCAGATATTTCACCCAGTAACATTTTTACTGATATGTCCCCCAAAGCAAAGGACATGAAGGAAAGAATAAACAAATGGGTTCTCATCAAAATAGAGAGCTTCTGCATGGCTAAAGAAAACAGTATTAAAATAAAAAGAGAACCAACTGTATGGGAAAACATTTTTGCCAATGATACCTCAGGCAAGGGTTTAATCTCCAAAATATATAAAGAACTTACATGACTCCACTCTAAGAAAACAAGCAACCCAATTAAAAAATGGGCAAAGGACTTGAACAGACACCTATCCAAGGAGGACATACAGAGGATCCAGAGACACATGAAAAGATGCTCAATATCACTAGCTATCATCAGAGAGATGCAAATTAAAACCACAATGAGATACCACTTCACACCGGTCAGAATGGCCATCATAAACAAAGCAACAAACAACAAGTGTTGGAGAGGTTGTGGAGAAAAGGGGACCCTAGTGCACTGTTGGGATTGCAGACTGGTACAACCACTATGGAAAGCAGTATGGAAATTTCTAAGAAAACTAAAAATGGACCTACCTTTTGACCCAGCAATTCCACCGCTAGGATTATATCCTAGGAACCCTGAAACACCAATCCAAAAGAACCTATGCACCCCAATGTTCATAGCAGCACAATTTACAATAGCCAAGTGTTGGAAGCAACCTAGTTGCCCATCAGTAAATGAATGGATCAAAAAACTATGGTACACTTACACAATGGAATTCTGTGCAGCAGAAAGAAAGAAGGAGGTCTTACCCTTTGCAACAGCGTGGATGGAACTGGAGAGCATTATGCTAAATGAAATAAGCCAGGTGGTGAAAGACAAATACCATATGATCTCACCTTTAAGAGGAACCTAATCAACAAAACAAACACACATAATATAACGAAAGAAACTGAAATTGAGAACAGGCTGACAGTCACCAGAGGGGAGAGGGGAGGGAATTCCAGGGGAAAAGGGGACGGGTTTAGAGCAACAAGTATAAAATACATATGGACAAAAACTAGGGGGGGGCGGAAATTTGAGGGAGGTGGGGAGGGCTGGGGTGGTGGGTTGGGATGGGAGTAGAAGTCAGAAAACTATAGAAGAACTGTAATTAAAATAAAATAAAATTTAAAAAACTTGAATGATACTCTAACTTTTAAATCTTATGTTTAAAATATATTGCTCTTATTGTTCTTTTATACATTACAGTTCATATCCTGGAGAAAGTTCAACAAGATAAAACAAAAGTGATTGAGGATTTCCATTTTATCCAAAGAGAAGAGACTAGTTAGACTAGAAGTATCTATTTTTAACAGGCACATCATATATTTATGACAGCTCTGTATGAAGACAGCTCTGTGTTTCAAATTCTTCCTGGCAGTGGCAAATATTTACCCAATTTATTAATAAGAATTTTTATACTTTTATTGCATAGGTTAGTCATATTGTGTTGTGTGGGAGCCTTTAGCATGTATTAAGGATCATCACTAAATAAGTATATTTTAGTTTTCAGGTGGATTTTTTTTTTTTTTTTTTTTTTTTTTTTTTTTTTTTTTTTTTTTTTTTTTTTTTTTTTTTTTTTTTTTTTTTTTTTTTTTTTTTTTTTTTTTTTTTTTTTTGCTCTTACATTCTTTACTTCATGCCTGAGGCTCACATCAGTCAGTCCTGCATTGTAAAGGCAACCAGAGGAGTGACACTAGTAAGCCGCGATTCCTGCACTGGGTGCCCGGACTCTGCTTCACGACGTTACTCACTGTTTTCCAGGTTCAGGACATTAGCCAGTGTCCATTCTAATTAAATGAATATTTCAAAGGCCCTGCCAAATGAGTATGTATAGAATGTAGGAATTAATATGGTGTTAAGCAAACAATAGTACTTAACTATACTATACATCAGATACTAAGGTAATTAGTTAAAGATATTTACTAAATTAAAAACCACCAGAGGGCAGCTTAATACAATAGTGATGGGATACTTAAAAGTATGGTAGTATTTTAAAAGTAATTCCAATAAGTTAGATATAGAAAAAAAGTGAATGAAAACAGACACATTTTATATTTTAAAATTTCATTTATAATAAGTGTTTCTGAGTTTGGCATATTTGCGTTATATTTTATATTTAGTGCACTTTTAAAGTTGGTCTTCAAATACAAATGTGAAGTAAAATGATCTGCCTCCCTTCTTGTTTTTGGCAGTGGCAAAATTGTCCAGGATGTTAGGTGACTTGGCCAATACTAAAATTTTTTAAATGTGATTTTAGGTTCTCCCCTCTCTCTCGTGGCCTGTGCTCCTCCTGTAAGAAGGAAGTGGCACCACTTCATTCTTTCTAATTTAATGGAATTAAAAATGAAAATGAAGACAGTGATGATAATTCTATTTAAACTAATTTTCATACTTTAAAAATAATTGATGTATTAATTTCTTTGCACTTTGTTTCTTCCTCTAGTTTGAATGTTCCATGAGGTCAAGGTTATGCGCTTCAGAAACCTTGCCAAACACGGTGGCCAGCGGTTGGTTTTCAATAATTTTTTGTTGTCTTAATTAAGTAAGTCACTATAAATTCATAAGGGACTAACATGTCTGGACTATTCCATGTTTCATTTCAATGCCTTGCATCCACCCATCTACTCACCTACCCATCCATCCATCCCCACATCTAAACCTCAGAGACAATCTTCAGAATGGGTTGCTTTCTCTTTGATAATTGAAAAAAGAAACTTTCTCGGTGATGAATTCCCAGTTTAAAGACCTTCCTTCTAGAACACATAAAGTTGCTTGAGTAGTCTTTCTGATAGGGGCAGCCTCATTTCAAAGACTGACAGCCTTCCTCTACTCTTCCTGGGGGGAAAAGTCCACTGGGGAGACTGCCAATGCTGTGGGGAAAAAGCGTATAAGGGTTCATTATACTCTGTTTCCCTCCCTAAAGCCCTGGTTGCTGGTTAGAAACTACTTTTTGACAAACTGAAAGATGAAGCCTTTCTCCTGTCATAGGATTCATGTTATTTATTTTGTAATATGCCAGAGATTTTGTGGAAAATTTATTGCCACTCTTATGGCTTCTTAATAAAAAAAAAAAATGAGCACCAGGACTGTGCCCTGGACCATGATTTCTCCTCACTTGTAACTCACAGCGTTCTCCACCACCTCTATGCTGATGCCTTCCAAATCTGTACTTGGAGCTGTATGTACTTGGACTGCTTTCCAAAATCTCAGGCTTCTGTACCCACCTGGATGACCCACAGCCACCTCCCATCCAGAGTGGGAAAGAAAGGAAAGTGAGAAGAAAGAAGAGAGAATAGAGAACTTGGATGTTTTTGTAGAGTTCACCTTCCACTTCTTCTTAGTAGCATGAGGCAGCCTGAGGGAGGACAAATGCCAGTGGGTCATTTTTTTAGGCAGAAAGAGAGGCTGGAGGTGACACCCCACCCCAGGTTCCTCAAGGCTAGCTTGAAGCAGAGAAAGGATATAAAATTTCCAGATGCTGAGGATTGAGCCAATGTCCTGCCAGGTGCTGCTGTGAGGAGTCACCTAGAACAGGGGGCTAAGTAGCAGAGGGGTATCAACCTCCCCAAGAGGACTGAGGTGAGGCAAGTTAAGGGCATGGTGGAGTGATGAGGTAGGAAAGGTGGGTCAGGGATTGGGGGTAGAAAGGACAAGCACAGGTCCTCAAGAGTGTTTGCCAGGAGCAGAGACCAGAAGTCACACTGTCCAGGCACTAAATGAGAGCATGCAGTGAAGATGGGCCAACAAGACACCCCTCACCTATGGTCAGTAAGAACCAGTAAGGAAGAACCGAGAGCCAGAGTCCTGCCTTCAATACCATCATGTAGCACCAGAGTGGTACATCTGTTAAAATTGATGAACCTACACTGACGCCTCATAATCACTGTAAGTCCATAGTCTGTCTTAGGGTTCACGCTTGGTGTTATACATTCTGCAAGTATGGTCAAGTGTATAATGACATGTATCCATCATAGTATCTTGCAGAATATTTTCAATGCTCTAAAAATTTTCAGTGCTATACTTATTCACTGCCACCACCCTTTCACCCCAGCTGAACCACTGACAACCACTGACCTTTTTACTCTCTCCACAGTTTTGCCTTCTGCAGAATGTCATATAGTTGGAATTATACAGTATGTAACCTTTTCAGATTGGTTTCTTTAACTTGGAAATATGCATTTCAGGTTCTTCCATGTCTTTTTGTGGCCTGATAGCTCATTTCTTTTTAGTGCTGAATAATACTCCATGTCTGGATGTACCACAGTTTATGCATCCATTCACTCACTAAAGGACATCCTGGTCGCCTCCAAGTTTTGGCGCTTATGAATAAAGCTGTTATAAACACCCATGTGCAGGTTTTTGTATGGACATGTGTTTTCAACTCCTTTGGGCAAATACCAAGGAGTACAGTTGCTGGATGGTATGATAAGTGTATATTGAGTTTTGTGAGAAACCACCAAACTGTCTTTCAAAGAGGGTGTACCATTTTGCATTCCCACAAGCAATGAATAAGAATTTCTGTTGCCACACATTCTCTCCAGCATTTGGTGCTGTCAGTGTTCTGGACTTCAGCCACGCTAGATGTGCAGTGGTATATCACTGTTGTTTTAATTTGCATTTCCCTGATGACATACATTATGAAGCTTCATTTCATATGCTTTTTTGCCATCTGTGTATTTCTTTGGTGAGGTATCAAATTCTTTGGCCCATTTTTAAACTGTTGTTTGTTTTCTTATTGTTGTGCTTTACAAGTTTTTTGTATATTTTGGATGCCAATCCTTTATCAGATGTGTCTTTTTAAAAATTTGTTGATTTTAGAGAGAGAGGAATAGAGAGAAAGAGAGAGGGAGAGAGGGGGGAGAGAGAGAGAGAGAGAGAGAGAGAGAGAGAGAGAGATTGATTTTTTGTTCCACTCATGCATTTACTGGTTGCTTCTTGTGCGTGCCCTGCCTGGAGATCGAGCCTTCAATCTTGGTGATCAGGATGACGCTGCAACCAACTGAACCACACAGCCAGGGCTCAGATGTGTCTTTTGTAAATATTTTCTCCCAGTCTGTGGCTTGTCTTTTATTCTCTTGATATCACTTTTTGCAGACCAGAAGTTTTCAATTTTAATGAAATTAAGCTTATCGATTATTTCTTTCATGGAGTATGCCTTTGGTGTTGTAATGAAAAGTTATTGCCATACCCAAGATCATACATGTTTTCTTCTATGTTATCTTCTAGAAGTTTTATAATTTTGCATTAGATGTTTAGCTCTATGATTTATTTTGAATTTTTGTGAAGGATGTAAAATCACTCTCTTTGAAAAAAAGATTTTGTTTGTTTACTTATTTTTAGAGACAGGGGAAGGGAGGGAGAGAAACACTGATGTGTGAGAGATACATCGATCAGTTGTCTCTCTCACCCCCCTACCTGGGGGCATGACTGGCAACCCAGGCATGTGCACTGACTGGGAATCAAACCTGCTACCTTTTGGCTTGTAGGCTGGCATTCAATCCACTGAGCAATGCCAGCCAGAGCTAAGATCCCTCTCTTGATTCATTTTTTTGCATGTGGATACCTAGTTGTTTGAGCACTATTTGATGAAAAGACTCTGCCCCACTGCATTTCCACTATTTCTTTGTCAAAGATCATTTGACTATATTTACATGAATCTATTTCTGAACTCTGTATTCTGTATATTCTTTTGTTAATATCACACTGACTTAATTACTATAGTTTTATAGTAAGTTGTGAAGTTGGATAGTGCTAGTCTTCCAACTTTGTTCTTCTTCAATATTGTGCAGGCTATTCTCAGTCTCTTCCCTGTGCATATAAACTTTAGAATCAATTGGTGGCTATCCCAAACAACATGTTGAAATTTTGACTGGGGTTGCATCTGTAGATCAAGTTGGGAAGAACCAATGTCTTGGCAATATTGAGTCTTTTTATATGCGAATGCAAAATATCCCTCCACTTAGTTCTTTGATTTCACTCATCAGACTTTTGTAGTTTTCCCTCATATAGATCTTGTACATATTTTGTTAGATTTATACCTAAGTGTTTCATTTTGGGAGATGCTAATGTGAGTGTACTGTGTTTTTAATTTAAAGTTCCACTGTCCATTGCTGATCCTCAACATATTTTTTAAAATATATTTTACTGATTATGGTATTACAGTTGTCCCATTCCCCCTCTTTATTCCCCTCCCACCTACATTCCACCCCTTTAGTTCATGTCCATGGGTCATATATATGTTCTTTGGCTTCTACATTTACTATACTATTCTTAATCTCCCCCTGTCTATCTTCTACCTACCATTTATGCTACTTATTCTCTGTACCTTTTCTCCCTCTCTTCCCACCTACTCCCTCACTTATAACCCTCCATGTGATCTCCATTTCTGTGATTCTGTTCCTGTTCTAGTGGTTTGCTTAGTTCATTTTGGTTTTTGTTTTAGGTTTGGTTGTTAATAATTGTGAGTTTGTTGTCATTTTACTGTTCATATTTTTATATTCTTTTTCTTAGATAAGTCCCTTTAACATTTCATTTAGTAAGAACTTGGTGATGATGAACTCCTTTAACTTGACCTTATCTGGGAAGAACTTTATCTGCCCTTCCATTCTAAATGATAGCTTGGCTGGATAGAGTAATCTTGGACGTAGGTCCTTGCCTTTCATGACTTCGAATCCTTCTTTCCAGTCCCTTCTTGCCTACAAGGTTTCTTTTGAGAAATCAGCTGACAGTCTTATGGGCACTCCTTTGTAGGTAACTGTCTCCTTTTCTCTTGCTGCTTTTAAGGTTCTCTCCTTATCTTACATCTTGGCTAATGTAATTATGATGTGCCTTGGTGTGTTCCTCCTTAGGTTCAACTTCTTTGGGAGTCTCTGAGCTTCCTGGACTTCCTGGAAGTCTATTTCCTTTGCCAGATTGGGGAAGTTCTCCTTCATTATTTGTTCAAATAAGTTTTCAATTTCTTGCTCTTCCTCTTCTCCTTCTGATACCCCTATGATTTGGATGTTGGAATGTTTAAAGTTATCCTGGAGGTTCCTAAGCCTCTCCTCATGTGTTTGAATTCTTGTTTCTTCATTCTGTTCTGGTTGAATGTTTCTTTCTTCCTTCTGGTCCACACTGTTGATTTGGGTCCTGGTTTCCTTCCCATCACTGTTGGTTCCTGTACATTTTCCTTTATTTCACTTATCATAGCCTTCATTTTTTCATCTAATTTGTGACCATATTCAACCAATTCTGTGAGCATCCTGATCACCAGTGCTTTGAACTGTGCATCTGATAGGTTGGCTATCTATTCTTCGCTTACTTGTATTTTTTCTGGAGCTTTGATCTGTTCTTTCATTTGGGCCATATTTCTTTGTCTTGGTGCACCTGTTATATAGTAAAGAGCAGAGCCTTAGGTCTTCACCAGAGCAGGGCAACCCATGTCACTGTGTTGTGACACAGTATGTGGGGGAGGGGTCCAAGAGGGAACAAGGCTGCTTGCTCTACCCTCTGCTGGATTTCAGTCACTTCTCCTGCTTCCCACAATCAAACTGGGCCCTTCTGGTGCTGACTCCCAGGTGGGTGGGCTTGTGTACATTCTAGAACCCTGTGGGTCTCTCCAGTGAACTTTCCTGTGAGGCTGGGAGTTTCTCCCACTGCCACCACAACCCCCACAGGTGTTTTCAGTCAGATGTTTTGAGGCTTTATTTCCCTGCTGGGGCCCTGGGTTGTGCGGCCTGTCTTGCTCCCCAGTTGTTCCCCCCAGTTTATCTGCACGTGAGTGTGGGACCACCTGGTCCACAATCCACTGCCTCACCTGGTCTACCAGCCATACCTTGTCATGAGTCCTCTCCACCTAGCTGCCTGTCTACGCCCCTCCTACTGGTCTGGATGAATGTTTCTTCTTTAACTCCTTGGTTGTCCAACTTCCATATAGTTAGTGTTTCTGTCAGTTCTGGATGTTTTTTGTTTTTAAATTTGTTGTTGTCCTTCTTTTGGTTGTGCGAGGAGGCACAGTGTTTCTACCTACTCTTCCATCTTGGCTGGAAGTTGATCCTCAACATATATTTAACAGCAGCACAGTAATTGATCATCTGGTTAGTTAGTAAGTTAACTAAGCTCTTTCTTTGAAGCAGTATTTAAGTTGTTTCCTATTTGTTGCTAAATAAAATACCAATATAAGAATGTAAAATCCTATACATAAATCTTTAAGGGCCCCTTAAATAATTTACCTAGAATGAACTCCTTAAGGTAAAATTTCTAGATCAAAAGTATGTGTATTTTAAAGGTTGTTGATATATGTAGCCAAATTGTCATTGAGAAATGTTATATGACTTTAAATTTCAACTGACAGTATATGAAATGCCTTTCTGTACTTCTCTGGCAACACTGGGTGTTATAGTATTAAATTTCTCTTTTGGAAAAAATACTTTTGGTTGAAAAAAATATCTTGCTTTCATTTGTAGTTATATGACCACTAGGGAGATGGCACAGTTCTTATGGATGGATAAATCTCTCTATTGAGGATACCAATAATTTGCCACATGCTGCCCATATTTTTCCCATTTTGGTGCTTTAACAGATACTGAGCTCATCTGTGAGTACAGGAAAGTGGTATGGTATAAAATGTCAGTAATAACAAAAGCAATAGGTATGTGTTGGCATGCATGTATGTAAACAATTATTTATACTCTGAAGAAGTCATTATTGGCCAATGATATAAGAATCCTCTTTCCCTTTTCAATAAGTAAAACATAGTCAGAATAGAGAAGTCCATTGAAACTGAGAGTAAATGAGTGGTTGACAGAGGCCAGGGGGATGGAGAATGGGGAGTGACTGCTAATGGGTACAGGGTTGCTTTTCAGCATGGTAAAAATGTTCTAAATTAGTCAGTGGTAATGGTCACACAACTTTGTTAACTTACCAAAAACCATGTACATTTTAAATGGGTGGATTTTATGGTATATGAATTAAATCTTAACGAACCCGTTATTTTAAAAAGTCAGGGTAATTATTTTTCAAATATACAGATGATATTTCAATTTGAATAAAAAGGACAGTGCATTTCAAATCATTTTCCCAAACAAAAGAAAGGTCAGAGGCCTCTAGGTTTGCTGGTCCAACATAAATTCAAGGATAACGGGTACAGCTTTTCTATTTGGGGTGGAGAGATTTTTCTAAAATTAGATGTCATGATGGTTGATAGCCTTGTGAATATACTACAGCCCAATGAAGTCTACACTTTAAAGTGGCAAATTTTGCCCTGGCCGGCGTGGCTCAGTTGGTTAGAGCACTGTCCCATAACAGAAATGTTGCAGGTCGATCCCTGATCTGGGGGCATTCAGGAGGCAACTGAACGATGTTTCTTTATGCCCCTTTCTGTCTCTCTAAAAGCAATGAAAAAATCTCCTTAGATGAGAATTTTAGAAAATTAAAATGGTGAATTTTATGGTATGTAAATTATATCTCAATTTTTAAAGTTCTTTTTCAAGTTGGCCCAGAGTTACTACATGACCCAGCTATCTCACTGCCAACACAAACCGAAGCATGTCCACACAGAATTGTAACAAATGGTCATGGCAGCATTATTCGTAACAGTAAAAACAACCCAAATGTCTATTAACTGATAAAAGGATAAATAAAAAAGTGGTATATCTATACAATGGAATATTACTCAGCAATAAAGAGAAATGAAATACCAGTACATACTGCAGCAAGATGAACCTTGCAAACACTATGCTACATGAACAAAGCCCATCACAAAGACCACATGTTATATAATTCTATTTTTATGAAATGTCCAGAGTAGACAGAATTATAGATGTACAAAGTAAATTAATGGTTGTCTTGGGAGGAGCAGAGAAAGTGAGGAGTGACTGCTAATAGGTAGGGACTTCTCTTTCAGGAATGATGAAAAGGTTCTGAAATTATACAATGATGATGTTTACACAATCTTGTGAATATACCAAAAACCATTGTACTGAATATTTTAAATAAGTGAATTGTGTGATGTGTGAGAACCATATCTCAATAAAGCTTTTTAAAGAACTTATGCACCTAATGTTCATAGCAGCATAATTTACAATAGCCAAGTGCTAGAAGCAACCTAAATGCCCATCAGTAAATGAGTGGATCAAAAAACTGTGGTACATGTACACAATGGAATACTACATATCAGAGAGAAGGAAGGAGCTCCTACCCTTTTCAACAGCATGGATGGAACTGGAGAGCATTATGCTAAGTGAAATAAGCCAGGTGGTGAGGGACAAATACCATATGATCTTACCTTTAGCTGGAACATAATCAACAAAAGAAAAAAGCAAGCAAAATATAACCAGAGACATTGAAATTAAGAACAATTTGACAGTAACCAGAGAGGAGGTGGGAGGGGATAATGGGGAGAAGGGTTTTCAGGAACTACTATAAAGGACACATGGACAAAACCAAGGGGGAGGGTGGAAGCAAGGGAGGGGGGTGGGTTTGGCTGGGGTTGGGGCTAATCCTGGGGGGAAATGAAGACAACTGTAATTGAACAACAATAAAATAATTTTTAAAAAAAGAAAGAAAAAATGCTAACAAATACTTACAAAATGTTGAGACAAATGTTGAAGAAAGACATATAATAGAAGATAATGTTAAAAAAAGAATCCTCTTTTCCTTTCCAAACCTTCTTCATGAATTATAGTCAGCATTTACCAATATCCTGAATCTGTAATGACTCGTTTAACCCTGTTATAAATCTTCAGTGTATTAGGATTATTCCCCATTTTTCCCCCTCATGGATTCATGATTCACTGTTCAATGCTTGTGCACATTGCAAATATTCTGCTTACTCACAGAGTTTATGAGATCCACATGTGTTTTTTTGCACAATATTATGTTCTACTACAATGAAAGGTTTAGTGCCATTTTTTTTTTTTGCTTTACCTTGCTCTCTTTTTTAAAAATATAGAAATGCTAAATGATGTTGGTAGTATGCATTCATGCCAGGCTGGCACCACAATGGTTGATTCTGCTGAAAGAAAATCATTGAACATTAGGTGCTGGTTCTTGTTATTATTCACTTCTCTCTATGAAAATTATGTCTCCCTGGCAACTAGGTTTTTGAGTCATTGTTTTGACTTTCAGCAGCTTGGGGAGTGGAAAATTGTCAAATGTTTTAAATTATATAATAGCACTTCCAAATTCATTCAACAAACATTTACTGAGTACCTATTTATTTATAATGATCATTAAAGAACTAGGGTTGATTAAACGAGTATGATTTTTTTCTTACAGATATCGGTAAGAGCATTTCAAAGATGTGAATGGGATTAATACAGGGCTGTTCCTCTGGACAGATAAGCCGTTCCACCTGCTTGAGAATGACATGCAAAAGAGAATTTAGGTAAGAAGACCATTATTTGAGTAAATTATTTTTACATTAGTAAAGTACTTTTGTTTTTCAGGTTTTTAAAACATTTTTTTATATCCTCATAAGAACCTTGTTAGTGAGGCTGGGCAATGCTTCTCCATAATTCTTCAGTGGGTGAGGACATGGATGTCAAGGAGGTTATGTGATGAGCCTGCTAGAAGGTCGTAGGATCTAGAAAGTTGAACTCTTACTGTTTTATTTCAACTTGATCTCTAGAAGCAAACATAAATGTCCAAGCCTTTCTAACATTTTCTTTACTATTTTACTCAAACTTAATTCTAATCTCAAGTTGTGTTTAATAAAGAGAGCCCTCCCCCACCCCACCCAGCTATTTCTTGCATGGGAGCCAGTATTTCAGCCAGTCTCCATATGTCTGTATAAACTGACTGAGGTTAAAAAGAAAACAAAGTCTTTCCTCAATGTTTGGGACAATTTATCTGCAAGGTATAAAAAAGTAAAGTGTGCCTCTGCTTTTTGGTGAGAAAAATTCAGAAATGACTATATTTAGTTCGTGAAAACCTCACAATACTTACCTTTGGCTAGAGATTGAGTATAAAGGATTCCATCCATTCAAAATTTGGCAAAATTAGACATAGAAAAAAAAAACAATGGATGAGATTCTTCTGTTGCAGAAATTTTACAACTTTAAATATTGCCCAGATGTGGATAAATGCTGGTATTTGGAGTCATTTTCATAACAATTTCTCATTTTTACGAAGCACTAATTGTGTGCTGTAGGAAAACCCCTCACTATTTCTCCTGTGTGTCTCTCCACTCACACCACTACCACACTCACAACACTTCTGGCGCCAGATGTGTGGGTTTTGTTCTCACACTAAGCAATTCTGGAACTTCGGCCAAGTTTCCTACAATTTACCTCAATTCTGACAGTATCTATGTGAACATAGCAACACATCCTACAAGTTAAAGGCCCAGGCCCACAAGGCTGTCCCACCTCAATGCCAACCAGAAGGAGTAGGTTCCCAGGCTATCCACAATTTCTGTTACCTTGGCTAAAAGCAGAGGTTCCCATGACTTCTCCCCCTTGGATTCGATTATTTACTAGAATAGCTCACAGAACTCAGGGAAACCCTCTTACTTGCATTTACCGGTTTATGAAAGATATGATACAGGATCCAGATGAACATTCAGATGGAAGGGATACATAGGGCAAGGTGCGTGGGAAGGGGCATGAGCTTCTGCCTTCTCTGCCAGCTCTCCACTCTCCCAGCACCTGCACATGTTCACCAACCTAGAAGCTCTCCAAACGCTTTACTTTGGGCATTTTAATGAAGCCTTCATTATAGGACTATTTGACAATGAACTCCATTTCCAGTGCACCTCCCTTCTCTAAAGAACGGGAGGTGGGCTGAAAATTCCAGGTTTCTGATGACGGCTTGGTCTTTCCAGTCACTAGCCTCCATTCAGGAGCCATTCAGGAGCCCTCCAAGAGGCACTTTATTAGAAGAAAAGAAACTGCTATCACCCAGGTAATCCCAAGGAATTTAGGAGCTGTGCATCAGGAACTTGGGTCAAAGACCAAGTATTAGAACAGAAGATGCTCCTAGTGCTGGGCAGATATATATATTCTATTATCGCACATGTACCGAGAACTCTTATAAGTGGCTTTAAGTTTAGCCTACCTAGTTCTCATACAACACTATGAAGTGAGCTGCAAAAAACATAATGTAATGACATAACATATGACATGATGTGATATGACATGATATGATGTGATATAATATAACACACTTTCATCTTATCAATGAGGAAACTAAGGCACAGGAAGAATGAGTTTCATAGCTTTTAAGAAATAAGGTCAATACTTTAAAGTAGGCACTTAAGCACTACCTTGTTTAGATGCACGCTCTCATGTTAAGCACAAGTTCTTAGTTCAGGTATCAGTAGCTACCCTCATACTTACCAAAAGCAAACAGTGAGTTCTCCAACATCAGGGCTTTAGCAAAGTTTGAAATCTTTCTTGAGTATTTTTCCATTTCCCTACATATGCCTGTGATTCTTTTTTTGGTCCTTATCCACTCCTTACCTCCTTCCACGGGCTCCCTGCTCAGCCTCTGGGGCTCCTAAGCCCTGACCTAGAGTCCCATCCAGAGCAGCCCTTCCATCTAACTGACCTACTCCTCCTTTCTTCTGAATCTAAGCTGCCACCACTGTTGCCTCAGCTGCTGTGAGAAAAGTTCAGTAGTATTTTATGTCTACAGAGGAATCCATTGATCAGGTCAGAGCAAAAAGTCTGGTCAGGATTTGAAGATGATGAGGTCATTTTCCCTTTGGCTTATTCCAACTTAGCCAATAAGCAGCACAAGGGATAGACAAGAGAGCAAGGTGCGAAGGAGTGGCCATGACTGTCCAATACATCCCCAGTTCCCTATGTAGTGTCCCTGAAGTTCAATGGAATTTTCTGATGACAGCAAGGAAGCTCTGTGTCAGAGGAGTCCATCAAGTGTGTTGCTGCTTCTGGCATACGTGGTAGGGGGAGGGGTCACATGACGACTCAAGGGCCCACCCTTTTTGCAAGGAAATGCTTGTTGCTCCACAGCACCACATTCTATATTCTAAGTTTCTGGGCCTATAGAGGGATTTCCCATTAAGCTAATAAAGTTTAATCTTCAGGATCCTGCAGTTCCCAGGCCCATGCATGTGGTGGGAGCTGCCTGGGGTTAAGTGAGTATCTTAGGTGGGGAGGAAAAGCCAAGGTGCAACCAGGAAGCATATGTGTGCAGGCATGTCTGGTCTATTTCCTAGAGGCTCTCTCAGAAGAAAGGGAACTGAATCTCCCAAGTTCCAGTGTTTACTGTGATTTTCTTTCCATTCTAAATAAATAGCCAGTTTCATACCGAATTTATATATGTAATTTTTTCCTTCCTTCCTTCTTCCCTCCCTCCTTTCTTTCCTCCCTCCGTTACTTCCTTCCTTTTGAAAGAGGGCTCACAAAATTGCATGAGCATCAGGCCTCACAAAAATCAAGAGCCACACCTGGGTCCTGTCCGCCTGGTCCTTGTTATCTTGTCCTTGTTAACAGTTCACTCTGTTAGCTGAGTTAAATAGAAGCCAAATTTGTGGAATGCCATTTGGAAGCCAGCGGCCTCTGCTCGATCTTCTGTTTGCTCCTCCAGATGCACTCCTCACCCTTCTCTCCCCAGTCAGGGGCTCAGGAGATTACTCTCTTTGGATGTGTCCCTGGCTTCCTTGCTGTCTAGTCCAGGTCCAGGAGTGGGGCAGCTGCAGAAGACAGGAGGATGGAGGAGGGAGCACCAGTTACCTTGGCTCCTTCTTGGCTGGTCACGTATTCCAGCAGGGGTATGATCTGTGCAGTCAACAGGACCCACGCTCAGACGGGCCCCACACGTGGTTTAGTGCTTCGCTGCCACCATTTTGGAATTCTGCATTGTTTTTCTTTGAATGTGTATTTAGTGAGGGAAGTTTGATATATAAACAGAGGAGACGTGCACAGTATGCATCTGCCACTTCTTCCCCCTCATTAGCATTTCCAGGGCCCACAGCATAGAATTCCTGTGCGCCTGTGATGCTAGGGAGTCCAGGGAGGCTCAAAACAAGTACAAGGGAAACATGTCACATCTACAGTTAATTAAGCTCAGAAATGCCTCTCTTTCCATTTGAATTAAAACTTTCTTTAAATTTTTAATTGTCTGTCATTACTTATACTATTACAGTTGTCCCTGCTTTTTCTCCCTTTGCCTGCTTCCACCCAGCCCTTGCTCCTGCTCCCCCCTTTCTCAGTCAATCCCCATGCTATGTCCATGTCCAAGGGTCATGCACATACTTTTTCTCTTTCTTTTTAAAAGATTTTATTTATTTATTTTTAGAGAGACAGGAAGGGAGGGAGAGAGGGAGAGAAACATCAATGTGAGGACCTGGCCCGTAACCCACACATGTGCCCTTCCTTCCTTCCCTGACTGGAAATCAAACCAGGGACCCACTGGTTTGCAGACCAACATGCAATCCACAGAGCCGTGCCAGCCAGGGTTTCACATACATTCTTTAGCTAATCCCTTCACCTTCTTTTACCCAGTGCCCCTCCCCTGACAGCTGTCAGTCTGTTCCATGTATCCATGCTTCTGCTTTTATTTTATTTGATAGTTTATTTTGTTCATTAGATTCTGCATATAAGCAGGAACCTATGGCATTTGTCTTTCACTAACTGGTTTACTTCACTTAGCATAATACTCTCCAGTTCCATCCATGCTGTCACAAAATGTGAGAGTTCCTTTTGTTTTTAATGCTGCAGAGTATTCCATTGTATAAATGTACCACAGTTTGTTTTCTTGTTGTTGTTGTTGTTTTCAATCTATTCATCTACTCCTGCACACTTAGGCATTTTCAGATCTTGGATGTTGTAAGTAACACTGTTATGAACATAAGGATGCATATAGTATTTTGTATTGGTATTTCATGATGCTTAAGGTATATTCCCAGCAGTGGAATCACTGGGTCATAAGGCAGTTCCATTGTTAATTTTTTTAGTTAACTGTGTACTGTTTTGTATGGTGGTTGTACCAGTCTGCATTCCTACCAACAATGCACTGGGGTTCACTTTTCTCTGCATCCTCACCAGCACTTATTTATTGACTTATTGATGGTAGCCAAATGGAAAAACTTTCTTCAAGTTCAGAAAAAAAGAAGGACAATGGCATTCTAAGAAACACGAACAGCCAAGGAATTCTACCATGCCCTTTCTCGCCCATGTTACTTCCCTATGTTAGCCAACTACTTGCACTAAAAATGATGCCATAGAAGGAAAGAGAAAGAGCAAGCCATACTTCCTTTTACTTTCAGTCCCTTTTACTCATGAGTAAGCCAAAGGTCGAGAGTATTGGCAATAATGTGTGTGTATAAAGAAGTGAAGTAAAACAGCTGAGTTTGTGCAGCATTTTCACTGTTCCAGTAAGAAAAAAATATGTATGTATATTCAAAAAATGAAATACAAATTATGTAATTTTGGTGATTCTGCTGTTAAATGCCCATATACCACATTTAAAACTGATGCTGCACAGTTTAATGGCAAAATTCCATTAAACTGTTAAATGGCAAAATTCAGACTACTAATTTAAACTTATAATTTTTTAAAATTTAGAATGGTGTTAGAGAGAAAATTTAAAAAAAAAAACAAGAGCAGGAGAAAGAGACTGTGGCAAAAAAATCTAAAGTTTTATATTTTAGGACCCTTAACCACAATTTTTTCTTGCTTTTTAAAATTTGCTTGGACTTCACAAATTATGGACTGGGCCTTGCCTGACAGTGGCTGCATTCCTCCCCGCAAAGCCACAACCCCTGGTGGGTGGGCTTTTTCATAGCTGGGGATCTCCCTGGGTCTCTGTACTTTCAAGCTGCTCCTGGGAGAACTTCCCACTGTCACGGGTCCTGGGTGCGGTGGGGGCGTGGAGGGAAAAGAGAGAGACTTCACCTTCCCTTGTTTTCCATTAACCTCTGTCCACCTTTGTAAATCACTTTCACTAGCCTCTCATTTTTATACTCCTCCCATTGTTTTTATATATTTTATTATAGATAATTTCAAACAGAGGCTAGTATAACGGGTGCCCACATACCCATTATCCAACCCCAACAATACTTCTTTCACTCCCTTGGAGTGTGCCGTTTGTTTTTTGCTGGGATCCTGGCTGATCAGGGGCCTTCCTATGCATTTTGTCTGTTCAGGGTCACTACACCCCTCTCCTCAACAGGGAAAGCAATGTGGCAGCCCGGTTCTGGAAAGGACCAACAGGACATCATCCCACAAATTAAAACGAGGAAAGTGGCTTTAGACGCATTCCCTGCCTGTTCAATGAAACTTGGTTCCCTAACTGCCTCTCTGGCATCCTAGCCCATCTTACACCAGGCTTTGTTTCATACACCCAGTTGCGAAGACAGGGCATACTTGGTGTCATCTAGAATAAGGGAATCACATCAATCAGTAGATTTTATTCCCATAGAAAATGAGTGCTTTATCTTTTCACTCATAAGAGAAAAGGGAATGCTCGGGCATCCTTGTGTGTGTGCATGTATGTGTTTGTAAGTAGGTCCTTTTTGTGAGAGGGGTGATTACATTGTCAAGGTCAGCAACATATCTGTCATCCACAATTTCAGGAAAATAATTTTGTTACTTATCAGATTTGCCAGTAAAGCAGAAAAGTCATATCTACAAGGATACAGTTACCTGTACTATGAGACCCTGGACTCTTCTCAGCAAGAAAAAAGAATCATTTCAGATTTAGTCTTTTTACTAGTAGACACAATAAAAGTAATAGAGTATTTTGTACATGGGCATTTGGAATTAGATGGTTTTTTGTCACATCTCAACAAGGGTGCCATAGAATTGTCTAAGTCAATAGGAACCTAAGGAAGGAAGAGGTGGGGGAAGAACTAATATTTATTAAATATCTTGTTTGTGTGATAAGTGCTCTCAGGTCTATTATCAATTTAATCTTCGTGGTACTCCTAGGAAGTAGATGTTATAATTATTGTGTTATATAGGAGAAAAGTGAAGCTTGAGGTAGATGATTGCTCCAAGGCCCACAGCTATGTAAGAATCACAATAACCACCAATTATTGTAATGCTTCGCTCGATTCTGTGCAAAGCATTTTACATCCTCTGTGAAATTTAACCCCATGTGGCAAATTGCATTATGCCCATAATACAGATGAGGTGGGTTAAGCACCTCGCCCATGGTCACATAGATAATAATTAGCGGAGTCAGAATTCTGAGTCAATTCTGGCTGAGTCACATCCTTGCTATTCTTGTTAACCTCTGTTGGCTCCCCAGGGAGATGAGTATACTGTAACAATTTCTTCTTCCATCTTGAGTTCTCTTTTCCTTTACCAATGTCTACTCCATCATTCTTAGTTAGATCTTTCTCTTGGATACAAGACACAAAAGCAAATGTGAGCAGACAGGTCCTTCATGATCATATTTCATTGAACAATCAGTCTCAAAGGTGGACCTGTTCTTACCTAGATCATTTTCTTGTCTAACATAATTTTCTCCTTTCATTGTCCCCAGACATTTGCACTTAAGTATGCCTAAAATATTTTATTTGTTTTTTTGCCTAGAATATTTTAAGAAGCAATACATTTCTCGCTACGTTTTTAACTTGATGCCTAAAATTTTTATCATGTTAAAGGAGTTGCAAATATATACGTATATAATTCAACACATTATAATGACATTTGAAAATAAACTGCCTCATCACTATTTGATATCCATTTGATTTATGCAGTAGAATCTAAATAATGTAGTAATTCAATACCCATCATACTTTTAAACTATACATAACTCAATTCTTCCATACTTCTAGGAAATTTGTTTTGTTCCTGTTCCTTCTTGAAATAATATTCCCATTCTACTTCTTAACATATTTTTAAAGTACTTATCTCATGAACAACATAATTTTAGGCAAAAAAGTATATAAATAAATAGAATTAATTTTAACTTTTCTGTGACCATAGGTTCAAAGTGTTAGAAATTTCCACACAATTCCTCAGAGCATCACAAATATGTTACAAATACTGGCACATAATTACTAAACATAAAATGTAAAATGTATTGGGATTGCAGTTCTTAATGAGATGGGTAATGCTTTTTTTCCTTCATATATTCAGGAATAAATGTAACATGGTTAAACATCAGTGCTGAATGTATGATTTAGTAGCTATAGGTTGAAAACTCTTCACTTAAATGAGTTAGTAAATAAAAATGATGGCGTTTTATTATAGCAACAAGACTCAATTATTTGAACTCTACTCAGTTACTTGCCAAAAAATTCCATGGTAATCTATCATCGAGATTATTTTTAGTAACCTCTCATCTGATAATTTGATTAGGTGCCCTTCTCTTTGGTGGAAAGCAGAGAATTGGAGTCCATCAGATTTGCAAAAGGACAAATCACCCTATCATTAGAGTCACTTGCTTCCTCTTTCTTGAGCACGCTGAAGGTTTTTACCCCCCCCCCCCAGGCAATGCGTTAGGAGGTTCGGAGTGAGTGTGAGGTTTGCCTTTCTCTCATCAAGGGATAAAGGGTGATTGCTTGAAGGAGACAGGATGGGAGTGATAGCCTGATGCTTTGATCCTTCCCTTTATTGGGTCTGTCCAGTTTAGGAAAGCTTATCTGGAAAAGGAATCCCTTGAAATAATTCATTCCCCCTGTGAAGATTTCACAACAGCTCCTCACCTCCCTGTTCAGGACTCATTTTCTCTAGCGTTTGTTTTTCCAACCTGTAGCTCATTTGGCACTTCAGCACCTGAGCTAGCACTGCTGGTAAATGCTGTGGCTGGTCTTTGATATTTGTCCTGAGAAATGGGCCTTTTTTTCTCACCACATTTAGTTCTTAAACGTCAAGCTCTTCCAAAAGCTCCCTTAGGGCAACCAAATGTCACAGGGGAACTCAAGAATTAAAGATTTTAGTCTTAGTTGATAGGCTTAAGTGATTGATGCCTGTGGAAAGCTGTTGTTTCAGGAACTAGAATACAAGACTCCAGTAGGTCCACAAGCAAATCAACCTTTGTGCCCCAGGGTGTCCGCATGTGATTGGAGATGGTACCTGAGCTGTTGATCAACAGATAAAGAGGTACTAGGAAAATCACTGCAGACTACAACTCTTATCCAATTAACCTTTTTTCCAAACCCCTTACCTACCCTTTCTTCTTACAAAAATTTCAGCTTGAGACGAGCTGTTAAGATGGTTTTTGAGGGTCCATACCCTACCATTTTCTCAGATTGCTGGCATCTGAATGAAGTGCCCATAAAGATTAAATCTTTGTTTTGTCACTACTGGTTTTGGTAGTGACAGGCAGCATGGACACTGACTTTTATGGTTTCATATGGGCGCGGTGTTTAAGTATCCTAACCAATCTAGCTGAAAGGAAGAAAGAAAGAGAAGTAAAAAAGAAAGAGAGAAAGAAACAGGCAAGGAAAAGGAAGAAAAGAATAGAAAAGAAAACAAAAGAAAAGGAAAAGCAAAGGAAGGAGGAAGAGAGATCACAAAATACTCTTGAAGATAGAAAGGGGATTTTATTTTATTTTATTTTTTAATTATATTTTATTGATTATGCTATTACAGTTGTCCCATTTCCCCCCCTTCATTACCCTCCACCCTGCACACCCCCTCCCACCCACATTCCCCCCTTTAGTTCATGCCCATGTGTCATAAGTTCTTTAGCTTCTACATTTCCCACACGATTCTTACCCTCCCCCTGTCTATTTTCTACCTACCATCTATGCTACTTGTTCTATGTACCTTGTCCCCCTCTATCCTCTTCCCACTCCCCTATTGCTAACCCTCCACGTGATCTCCATTTCTGTGTTTCTGCTCCTGTTGTAGTGGTTTGCTTAGTTGGCTTTTGTTTTAGGTGTGGTTGTTAATACCTGTGAGTTTGCTGTCGTCTTTTTACTGTTCATATTTTTTATCTTCTTTTTCTTAGATAAGTCCCTTTAACATTTCATATAATAAGGGCTTGGTGATGATGAACTCCTGTAACTTGACCTTATCTGAGAAGCACTTTATATTCCCTTCCATTCTAAATGACAGCTTTGCTGGATAGAGCAATCTTGGATGTAGGCCTTTGATTTTCATGACTTGGAATACCTCTTTCCAGCCTCTTCTTGCCTGTAAGGTCTCTTTTGAGAAATCCACTGACAGTCTGATGGGAACTCCTCTGTAGGTGACTGTCCCCTTGTCCCTTGCTGCTTCTAGAATTCTCTCCTTCATTTGAATCTTGGGTAATGTAATTATAATGTGCCTTGGTGTGTTCCTCCTCGGGTCCAACTTCTTTGGGACTCTCTGAGCTTCCTGGACTTCCTGGAAGACTATTTCCCTTGCCAGATTGGGGAAATTCTCCTTTATTATTTGTTCAAATAAATTTTCCACTGGTTGCTCTTCTTCTTCCCCTTCTGGTACCCCTATAATTCGATGTTGGGATGTTTAAAGATGTCCTGGAGGTTCCTAAGCCTCTCCTCATTTTTTTGAATTCTTGTTTCTTCCTTGTTTTTTGTTTGGTTGTTTCTTTCTTCCTTCTGGTCCACTCCATTGATTTGAGTCCCAGTTTTCCTCCCATCTCTGTTGGTTCCCAATGCATTTTTCTTCATTTCACTTATTGTAGCCTTCATTTTTTCATCTAATTTGTGAGCAAAATCAACCAATTCTGTAAGCATCCTGATTACCAGGGTTTTGAATTATGCATCTGATAGGTTGGCAATCGCTTCATCGCTTAGATAAATTGGCTCTGGGGCTTTGATTTGTTCTCCGGTTTGAGCCATTTTCATTTCTGGGTTTTTTTTTTGTTTGTTCGTTTGTTTTGTCTAGTCGCTGCTGTTATGTAGTGAGGGGTGGAGCCTCAGGTGTTCCCCAGGGCGGGACAGCCCAGTCGCTGGGTAGTGACGCTGTATGTGGGGGCGGGGGTCTAAGAGGAGATAATGGCAGTTGCTTTACTCACTCTCAGATTCCAGTCCCTTTTACTGCTTCCTCTTTGCCTGGATTATCTGCGAGTGAATGTGGGACCACCCGGGCAGCCAGCTGCCTTGTGCGGCCTCACTGGGTCTTCACAGTTGCCGCCCTGTGTCTGGGGTCTGCTAGTCGCTGCCTGTGCACCTGGGGGCTGCCAGCCGCTGCTGCCTGTGTGCCCGTCCACACCTCCGCTTTTACCTGCCGTGACTCCGCCCCTCTTACCGGTCTGGATGAATCGTTGTTGGACTTCCAAACAGTTTGATTTTCTGAGTTCTGGTTGTTTTCTTGTTTCTAAATCTTTGTTGTCCTTAATTTTGGTTGTGAGAAGAGGCACAGTGCGTCTGCCTATGCCTCCATCTTGGCCGGAAGTCTCAGAAAGGGGATTTTAAATTGTGAGGTTGATTCTGTATAGAGGGGCTGTATATCAGGCTGCAGGTGTTCAGGGCTCTTAGGCTTACATAGACATTGACTGGTTGCTTCCATTCAACATCTATTCTTAACTTAGGACAAGTAGAGTAGGGAAACTCAGACAGATTGCTAACCAGCCAAGCACTTTATAGCCATCTAGCAAATCACAAAATTCTATCTTCCCTAAACCCAGAACACTGAAGAGTAAATGGTTTACACTACTTCTCCCCAACTAGAGGGTTAATAACTTAAATCACCCCACTCAGGGAGATAGATAACAAAAATCCAATTAGTGCCATTTGTGCTAACCACACCAAAGAGCAGATAAAGTTGTGGTGGTGGGGGGGGGGGCGGATCTTGTTTTAGCACATCAGCATAAAGCTGATGATTATTCTATTGAGATCCTCCCCTAAACTCCCAGCCTTTAAAACTCTCAAGACAAAGGACTCAGTGTGCTTTCCCTCGTCAGAACACTCCCACACTTTTCCCTTTCACCTCTTCTTTCCCCCAGGTGTGTTGTTACCTTTGCCTTTCTTTCTCATAATCTCCAAGGGCTCTTCTTTTGCTTCTGTAATTTGTTTCAGAAGTCCAGCTGGCTCACTTCTACTACCTCTGGAACTTTCTAAATAAACGTTCTCTTATAATTTGAGTTCTTGGCTCTGAATTACTTTTTCGAAAAAATTTTAAGTATATTTTATTGATTATGCTATTACAGTTGTCCCATTTTTCCCCCCTTTATCCCTCTCTGCCACCCTGCACCTTCCTACCTCCAGCATCCTCCCCTGCAACCTTAGTTCATGTCCATTGGTTGTACATACAAGTTCTTTGGCTTTGCTATTTCCTATACTATTCTTAACCTCCCCCTGTCTATTTTGTGCCTACAAGTTATACTTCTTATTCTCCGTACCTTTTTCCTCCATTCTCCCCCTTCCCCTCTTCACTGATAACCCTCCATACGGTCTCCATTTCTGTGATTGTATTCCTGTTCTAGATGTTTGCTTAGTATTTGTTTTTTTAGGTTCAGTTGTTGATAGTTGTGAGTTTGTTGTCATTTTACTGTTCATAGTTTTTGAACTTCTATTTCTTAGATAAGTCCCTTTAACATTTCATATAATAAGAACTCCTTTAGCTTTACCTTGTCTGGGAAGCACTTTATCTGCCCTTCCATTCTAAATGATAGCTTTGCTGGATAGAGTAATCTTGGATGTAGGTCCTTGCCTTTCATGGCTTTGAATACTTCTTTCCAGTCTCCTTGCCTGTAAGGTTTCTTTTGAGAAATCAGCTCATAATCTTATGGGCACTCCTTTGTAGATAACTATCTCCTTTTCTCTTGCTGCTTTTAAGATTCTCTCCTTATCTTTAATCTTGGGTAATTTAATTATGATGTGTCTTGGTGTGTTCCTCCTTAGGTTCAACTTCTTTGGGACTCTCTGAGCTTCCTGGACTTGTATGTCTATTTTCTTCAACAGATTGGGGAATTTTTCTTTCAATGTTTTTCAAATAAATTTTCAATTTCTTGCTCTTCCTCTTCTCCTTCTGGTGACCCTGTGATTCAGATGTTGGAATGTTTAAAGTTGACCCAGAGGCTCCTCAGCCTCTCCTCATTTTTTTTTTTTGAATTCTTATTTCTTCATTCTCTTCCACTTGTATGTTTACTTCTTCCTTTTATTTCAAATCATTGATTTGAATCCCAGTTTCCTTCCCACCACTTTTGGTTCCCTACATGTTTTTCTTCATTTCACTTTATATAGCCTTCACTTCTTCATTTTGTGACCATACTGAATCATTTCTGTGAGCATCCTGATTACCAGTGTTTTCAACTCTGTACCTGCTAGGTTGGCTGTCTCCTCATTGCTTAGTTCTTCTTCTGGAGTTTAGATCTGTTTTTTTCATTTGGGCCATATTTCTTTACCTTGGTGCATTTATTACATTGTGAGGGCAGAGCCTTAGCTATTCACCAGGGCTGAGCAACCCACATTGCTGCATTGTGGTGCTGTATGTGGGGGAGGGGTCAGAGAGAGAACAATGCCATTTGCTCGGCTCTTGCCCTATTTTTCAGTCACTTCCCTCTGCTACCCACAAGCAAACTGTATCCTTCTGGTGCTAATTCCTGGGTGGGTGGGCTTGTGTATGTTCTAGGATGCCGTGAGTAAGATTTGGTTTTTGACCTAGTTGGTATATCTCATATTCCTGACTGTAGGAATTGATTGGTTCAAGATAGCACACAATTCAATCCAAGATATTTTGCCATGCTTCTAGGGAGAAAGAAAGCATATAAAATTAAAACAAAATGTTGTTGTTGATCTTTAGAGAAAGAGGGAGAGAGAAACATCAATTTGTTGTTCCACTTATTTATTCTTTCATCAGTTGATTCTTATATGTGCCCTGACTAGAGATAGAACTCGTAATCTTGGCATATCAAGATTGTGCTCTAACCTACATCTGACCTACATAGCCAGAGCCAATTTCTTTTTAATGTATGTTTTGGCAGATGGTTCTGGCAGAGATGCTTTCTTTTTGCTATGAATATGAGTGAAGAGAAGTAGCCCTGGGAGCCTCTGGCAGCCATCTTACAACCAGGAGAGCAGAGATCTCTTTAAAAAAGATCGAACACTGTTTGTAGTACAATTTCTTTTTGCAGTTTGAGTTTCTCAGAGCTCTTAGCAGAGCCAAAAAATGCAGAGAAAGAAACTGAGAACTAGTCATAGTTGACCTAGGATCAACTTCTGACTGATACAATCCCAAATACTCTGTTATATGAACTAATAATTTCTTCTTTTTTTTTGTTAATCTGAATGAGTTTCCTATTACTACATAAAAAGTGATAATTATTATAATCGGTGTTGTAATCAGAACATCTCTGCATTTACTTTGTTATTTTTTTCACATATTGTGACTAATATACACATTGTTTAAAAAAGGATAACATTGCTTAAGAAGATTGAAAAGGTAGACACCTAGATTTTCATTAATTTCAGGAAAGAAATATTGTTGTTCATAAGGGTCAATACGTAGCACTTATTTTTCTTGTACCTGATCCAGATTAAAATGTCAACATTCTTTACTGATGGGTCTGCTGTGGTCATGACTTAGCTGCATAGTTGCAGTGGTTTTCCTAATACTTCAGTCCTGAACTGGACTTCACATTAGCCACAGGCAGTGCTAAGCCAGCACAGGCTTGTTCTTATGAAACTCGTAACAAGAGAGTGCAGACAGGTACACACTCAGTGCACAGGCTAGCTTCCAAGAGCAGGGAGAAAGGAGGGGCATGGAAACTGTACTCAGTGTCTAATCCCAACCTCTTATCTAGAATGAGATGAGTGAGGGGCAGAGGCTGAAAGTCAGGAAAGCAAATAAACAAATTAGGACTGTGGCAAATACTAGGAAGAAAATAAACAAGGCCTTGTAAAAGAGTAAGTGGGTGAGCCCTGACTGGCATGGCTTAGTGGGTTGGGCATCATCCTGCAAGCTGAAAGGTCACCAGTTCTATTCCCAGTCATGGCACATGCCTGAGTTGAGGGCCTGCAGTTGTGGGTGTGCGAGTGGCAGCCAATCAGATGTTTTTTTCTCTCTCTGATTTTTTCCCCTCTCTCTCCCCTTCCCTTCCACTCTATTAAAAAAATGGGTGAGGTTGTTTAAAAAGAGGTAATCTAGAAAGGCTCTGTGAGATGACATTTAAATTGAGACTTGAAGGATGAATGGAAGCCTGTTATTCAAATGAAGGGACGAGGCTGGAGTCCAGAAGCATTGCAGGTAGAAAGGTCAGCAAGTACAAAGGTCCCAGCGTGGGGAGGAGTGGGAATGGAGGGCAAGTGGCACGAGATGAAGCTGGAGAGTTAGGGAAGGGCCTAACCATTGTAGAGCTGTGAGTGATGGTCAGGTTTTGGATTTCATTCCAAGTACAATGGGAAGTTGCCAAACCATTGAAGAGTTTAAACAGGAGAGTGGCATGAACTGGTTTATGATGTAAAAAGATCCCTGTTTTGAAAATGAACTGTGCAGGTATGAGAGCTGAGACAGGGAGGTCAGTTGGGAAGACGTAGCGTAGTCCGTGTGAGAGATAATGACGCCCTGACCTAGAACAGCAGCAGTGGAGATACAGAGAGGGCTGGATAGTTTGCTGGTGTGTGGATTGAATAGGATTAAGTATGGGAAGTAAGGGGCATCTTGATTTTTGGTTAGAGCAAAAATAT
Source organism: Anoura caudifer (assembly GCA_004027475.1). Classification (NCBI taxonomy): domain Eukaryota; kingdom Metazoa; phylum Chordata; class Mammalia; order Chiroptera; family Phyllostomidae; genus Anoura; species Anoura caudifer. The sequence goes on from PVKU01006147.1 coordinate 102,325, forward strand.
GACGTTTCCTTCCTCCCTTCTTCCTTCCTTCCTTCTTTGCCCTTCTCCCCTTCCTTGTCTTCTTATTCTTATTCCTCTTAGTATGGGAAGAACACATAAATATTTTATATATTTGTAGACATGTTAAGTTTGAGATACATAATTGAGATTCAGCCATATGGGTATGTGAATCTGGAATTTACATTTGGAGAGCGCATTTGGAAATTATCAGCAATGGTTGGCATTTAAGACCATGGGAATGATTGAGGGCACCTAGGGAGAGAGCAGATAAAGAGAAGGCGCTGAGGAATCATACAGTCTACGACATTTAGAGGTCTGATAGGAACAAATCTGCTAGAGAGAGACTGAGAATGAGTAGCCAGTTGGACAGGTGGAAAAACAGAGTATAGCATCATGGAAGTCAAGAGAAGAGTATTTCAAATCAGGGGCCAACTGTACTGCATGGACTACCAGAGCATGGTAAGATGGGAACAGAGAGACTTTCTGCATTTGGTCTCATGGAGGTCTTACCTTGCCCTTGATAAGAGCAATTTCACCGGGGGAAGGAAACCTAATTGTAATGCTTTGCAGAAAGACTCGGAGGTGGAGAAATGGAAACAGTTTTAGGCAAACTTTCTGAAAGATTTTGCTGCGAAGGGGAGTAGAGAAGCTCTAAAAGAAAGAAAATGCAGGTCAAGGGAGGAAGAGGTGTGTGTGTGTGTATTTGAAGATGGCAGATTTTAAACTGTTTCTTTGTGTTAGAGATGATCCAGTGGGATAAGAGAGAGTGACATGCAGAAGACAAGGGTTAAGCAAAGTAACGAGGCCCTTGAGAAAGATTCCACATCCAGAACCAAGGGCTGAGACTGAAAATGAAGATTAAAGGCCCGCCATCTCCCTAACAGGAGAGAAAAGAGAAGCGAGCAGAAGTGAGTAGGCAAAAAAACTGAGGAAGCTTCCACCTGATGCTTCTGTTTTCTCACTGTTGTTCAAGACCTAGGTAAAGTAAATAGATATATCATCCCCAATAATACCGATGTCTTAAAATAATATTTTAATGCTGTCATTTGTAAATCAAAATGTAATTTGATTTATAACATTGTGGGACTTTTCATAGATATAAATTCACAAAGAAAAACAACTTTCTTGGTCAGAACATGTGTGCACATTTTTTCATTATAAGTACATTCTAATTGACTATATTTAGAATTAAATAAAAAAGAACCAAGAGTATTCTATAATTATAGATATAATCACAGACATTTGAAATCTGCTTGGTTGAGTAAACCAGATAATTAGAATTTGTTAAATAGGCTGAGGTTCAGGACTCAGTTCTGAAACCCATACAGGACTGAGTACTTTGCCCAGAGTAAAAATTGCATGGCTAGAGAATTACATTCTTAACCTGGGCCAGGTATTTCAGAAATATGCTGTTTGGTCATAAGGGAGCACCAGATGCGGATGGAATGGGTGGGGAGAGAAACGTTGCACATGCTTTGTGCAAACTCATCACCACTGTTGGAAAAACAATACAAAACCATGACCATGCTGGCAGCATTATCTTTGGCCTGTAAAGAACAGTACATTTTTTGGCTGACTAGGATCCTCAATAATTTATCTTGCTGTTACACAATGCATTGCCTTAAGAAAACTCAGAGAGCCCTACACAAGTTATTTCATTTGTCTTCATCACCTTCTGAAGCTGAGAGCAGTTGTTTAGGCCAGCGCTGTCAATGGAAATATGACACCACCACATGTGCAGTTTAAAGTGTACTGGTACTGTCCTGGCCAGGTAACTCAGTTGATTAGAGCATCGTCCTGATCTGCCAAAGTTGCAAGTTCTATCCCCGGTCAGGGCACATACCAGATCAACCAATGAACGCATAAATAAATGGAATAACAAATTGATGTTTTTCTCTCTCCCTCTCTCTCCTTCAAAACCAATAAAAAAATTTCAAAATTCTAGTACCTACATTAAAAAAGTAAAAAGAAGCAGGTGAAATTAATTTGAATCTTGTATTGATTTAACCCAATATATCTAAATGAGTATATCAACATGTAGTAAATATTTAAATATTGTTCATGAGATATATTACATTCTTTTGTTGGCACTAAGTCTTTAAAATCCAGTGTGCATTTAACACTTATAATCTCAGTTTGGACCAGCCACATTTCAAGTGCCCAGAAGCCACATGGCATCTCAGTTTTAGAGAATACTAGAAATGGTAATGGATTCCGCGATGATCGCAGAATCCAAAGTCCAGGCTGTATTGCAAGGTAATATAATACGAGTCACAATTTTTCATTTTCCTGCTCAAAATCCTCCCAAGACTTCCCAACATTCCTAGAACAACAGTTAAACTCTTACCTATGAGATGGAACAAGATACAGCTATGCCTCCCTTGCCGACTTTGTGGTCTAACGATTTCCCCCTCTTCATTCTGCACCCACCCCCACTCTCACCCTTCCCTCAGGGTCCTGGCACTTCCTCCTCATCCATTGTGGAGTGCATTTTCTCATGGCTCGATCCTTGAATTCATTCAAGTATTTGTTGAAATGTCATCCTAGGAAGGCCTTTGATCTAAAATAGCACTCCTCTCTAGCCAGTCTCCAGCTACTTGCCTGCTTTCTTAGTGATCATTACACTAGGCACTGAAAGTGCACATGCATTTTTAAATTTGTTTACTGTCTATCTCCTGCACCGGAAAGTAAGTTCTGTGAGGTCAGGAGCGTTGATTTGTGTACTGTTGGATCACCAGCTCTGGGAAGAGGACCTAGCACTGCAGGTTTGAGGCATGGATGACTGAAGAGTGTTATTTTTGGCAGATTGTTTAGAGGGCACAGTACAGTGTTTAAGACTGTACACTCCAGGGTCAGACTCTTGGAGATAGAATTTCAGCCTATCTGTTTAGTGTCTTTGTTCCTTTGACTAACTCCTTAACTTCTTTAAACTTCAGCTTCCTCATCTGGAAAATGAGGGTGTTAATTATAGCATCTATTTCATAGAAATTATATTGATTTGGGGATTAAATGAGATAAAGTATGTAAAGTACCTCATATATCTGGCTCATAATAAGCACTCAAGAAAATGTACTATTATTACCTTTAGTTAGAGATTAAAGTGAGTGTTATGGCTCAGAGGTACAGCTCAGCCTACCCCACCACTCTGCAGACACAGCTTCCCTTCCTCTTTGTCTCTCCAGTGCAAAAGGGTGCCTTCTCAGTCACCCTTTCAGCTCCATTGAATACTGTTGAACATTCTCTTCCCTGCCATCCATAGCACATGGGCCTTCCTACTGCCTCTCACCCCCCTTTGCTGATTCCTCTTTCTCTTCCCTTGTTTACGTTCCTTCAGGCTCTGCCTTTGATGCTGGCTAGTTACTCTTTGCCCACCTCCTGAGCAACCTCATCCACCCTCAGGACTTCAGCCATTTTTTTATGCTGTTGATTCTAAATCTACATCTCCAGCCCAACTTTTGCTCCTGAGCTCCGTCCGGGTCTGTATCTGCAATAGCTTTGTAGCCTTTCCACTTAGATATTCCAAGCTGAAGTTAATCCATTTCCTATAGTCACCGTCTAGGCAAAATCCCAGAAGCAGAGTTTTGATGAAAAAGTAAAGGAGTCTTTATTCAAAAACTACACAATTTTGGAATAACAGCTGTCCACACACATTAGTCACTTAAGCCTATCCATTGAGGCTGAAATCTTTAACTCCTTAGTTACCAGCTTTCATCAGTTTAGCTTACCAATTAAGGCTAAAATCTTTAACTCTTGAGTTCCCCTATCATTCCATCCCCCACCCCCTGGTAGCTTTTAATTATCTTATTTCTGTAGTATTACTTTCCAAACTAAAACAACATAAGTTACAAAAGCTACATGATTTTGGGAGAATGGCAGGCTTCTGCCTCAGAGCCTGTCCCTTCTAGAATACCCTGACCACCCACCCTGACCCTAGGCAGTGCCTGGAGTTCCTTCCCATCCAAAATACTGTCCTTTGGGAAATGCAGGCAGCTGCAGCACAATCACCCAGGCATCCTCCAGGAAGAGAGCCAGAGAGCCAATCTCTACCCTCATTTTGTTTGAAACCTTCTGGCCCATAATCCCATGTGCTCTGGAGGCATTCAGCTTCTCAGCCAATCTCTGTTTGCCATTGCCTCAGGCAAACTCCTATGGTCCCTCCCTACTTCTCCCCAGTAATCTGATCAGCTCTCTCTCTCTATCACTCACCCACACATTTTCCAAACCAGGAAATGCAATGCCAGCCTTAAGTCTTCCCTCTTCTATTCCACAATACAGTCAGTCAGAACATACTCACAAATCTGTCCACTTTTACCTACCCCTGTCACCATACCTGAACCCAGACCAAAATCATTTTTTGCTCAGCCTCCAGGCTAGACTAGCTAAGCTTCCTCATAGAGCCCTCTGCATCCATTCTTTCCTCCTCTAATTCTTCTCCACAAAGTAACTAGAGTATCCTATCATGCTCAGAGCCCAACTGCTTAGAGCTCCAAGGTGATGGGTAATTCACCATTGCCTTTGGGATAAAGTCAAATTTTGTGTACTTTGCTACAAACAAACAAACAAACAGCAGTCCTTCCACAGACCCTCTTCCACATCACTGCCCACCATTTCTTTGACTCCCAAGAGGTAACCACTGTCGACTATTTCACCTGATTCCTTTGGGATTATCTCCCTATCTTGAAAGAACATGTTTGCATTGCTATTTTTGTTTCTTTTTTAAATTTTCACACAAGGGTATGTTAATTGATTTTAGAGAAAGAGAGAAACATCTATGTGAGAGAGAAACATCTATTGGTTGCCTCTTGCATGTGCCCTGACTGGGGATCCAACCTGCAAACTAGGTATGTGCCCTGACTGGGGAATAAGCCAGCAACCTTTTTGGTGTATGGGACAACACTCCAAGCAACCAAAACATCTGGCCAGGGCACCATTGCCATTAAAAAAAAAAAAAAAAAAAAAATCAGTGACTCCAACTCTAGAAGATGAAGATTTAGCTTATTTTCACCAAATCCTATGATGCCCACCACATATGGAACACTTTCCCTCCTCATCTTCTCAACGTGGCCATGACTTAATTATATATTGAGTTCAGTATCTGCACTGATATGACTGTGTGTTGTTTACATGTGCGCCATAGACTATACTATCCTATCAATACTTTTCTTTTCCTGTGCATCCGTTTTTGTTTTTGTTTTTTCTTGGATTAATAACTGTCTTTCTCCCCCTTAACTTGTATTTTGTAACAAAGAGTTTTGATGTTTGACAGCTTTCAGTTCCCACCCTTCCCTTTCCTATCTGCTCCACATCTGGGCAGCCAAGAGAAGAAGACCTCTGTAGGCATTTGCCTCTAATAGCTGATGAGAATCTCAAATACCAAAGACTCTAGCCTATGGTAATGGAATTCCCCACTATTCTGACTCTACCCTTTAAGTACAGTTAAAGCCCCAAACCACCCCAGCCCTTTGCTCATCTTCTCATCTGACTCTTTGAGATTTGAACCAGAGACCTCTTGTTTTGCAGGCCTATACTCAATCCACTCAGCTACACCAGCCAGAGCCTCATCTGACTCTTGTATGAGCCTTTTCTCTTCTGGGAACCCTGACTTAGTGCTAGTACTAAATATGCTTTATTTATATTCACCAGTGGGTGCATTGCACCATATTTCTAGACATCCAAATAAATTCCTGAGTGAGCAATCATGCCCACTCCTGGGCACACTGATCTATGAAATTTCTATGTGCTTATCATTAATACATCCCCCAAGTGGCCCTGCCCCCAGTTCTGTAAATCTCCCCTCAACATGCTTTAAATACCAGTCATTTTATCCAACTCATTTTCTTAATGATCTTTCTCCCAGTGCCCCTGCCCTGCTCCAGGTCACAGATTGTTTGATCTATAGGCTTCCTTCAGAGCTGTGGGCTTAGACTTGCCTTTCACCATCAACCTGCCTTTATCATCTATGATTCCGTTTTCTCTTTTCTTATTGCGGTTGAACAAATCCTTGATGGCTTCCTGAGACATGGACCTGTGAGGTAAGGTTTTTGACCTTTCATGTCTGAAAAATCTATATTCTACCCTCCCACTTAATTAATACTTTGGTTGGGAAATACTACATCAGAAATCACTTCCTTCTTCTATTTTCTAGCACCCAGCATGGTTGTGAGAAAGTCTGAGGCTATTCCGATACCTGATTCTTTGTAGAATCCTGTTTTTCTTTTTGAAGGTGTTTAAAATATAGGGTGGGTAAAGTAGGTTTACAGTTGTAATGCAAATAAGACAATACTTAAAAAATAAATAATAAGATGTGTCAATGTGGATTTATTTTCATCCATTGGCTTGGGAGCTCAATAGGCAATTTGGAAAGTCATGTTTTTTCATTCCTGGAAAATTTCTTTAATTGTTTTCTCTGATAATTTTTTTCCCCTCCATTTTCTCTGTTCTCTTTTTTCTGTAACTCCCATTATTCAGATATTGAATTTTCTGGACTAGTTTGTACCTCTCTCATCTTTCTATCACTTCTCTTTTCATCTTTTTGTTTTACTTCCTGATATTTTGCCAGCTTTACCAGTTTATTTTAAACCTTCACTTGAAATTTTCTTTTATGATTATTTCAGTATCCAAGAGCTCATTTTTGCCCTCTGACTGCTACTTTTAAAAACATTAATAGGATCCAATTCTTGTGTAATGACAGTAATATCTTACAATATTTTCTCTATCTTTGAATCTTTGGAGATATTCCTAATAGGTTTTTCTTTTCTTCTCCTGCATAGTCTTTCTGTTTTCCTCATTACTTTTCTGGTTAGTTGGCTTTGGTTTCTATCTCTCTTATTAGAATATTCCATCAACTGTCTGGGTACCCTTGGCTGTCTGCCCATATTTAGGAGAGAAACACTACAAAGTTTGGGGCAAGCTCAATTTACATGGATAAGCCTGTCCACTGTAGGTTTCATGAGAAGGCAGTGAGGAAAGAAGGTTAGGTGTCTTTTTTTTTTTTTT